>SADC01000466.1:34857-274735 GCA_004194705.1 Ditylenchus dipsaci
GGGCAGCAATTAATACAAATCAGACTTTAGAAAAGAATGATACATGGTGTATGCGTATTGTAACTTTTATCGGTAGATCTCATAGAAAGTCATCGTAATCTCACCCTATACAGTAGGTGAGAGTGCGAGAATTCAATACGAATCTCTATTACGGAATATCGATGACTTTGTAGCTGGTTAATTCGTGTTTATTGGACAAGTTAGAAAAATTGGACATTGGGTATTAGCTATTTATGAGTTTAATGATTGCATCAAGTATTACGATTCATTCGCAAATCCTTTTGGATCAAATGTCAAGCAGAATAATTTGTCAGCAGTATATGATCTGAATCGAAATGAGGGACGAACATGACTTTTGAAAAAAAATGAAATATCCTCACAGCAAATGAATATGCAAACAGACGGATACAACTGCGGTTTTCATGTTTGCAAAAATTCGGAAAGGTATTTAACAAATAATGGTGTTGTTTTCATCCTGAATTCTAATATCTCCATTGAAAGCGGAAAATACTGAATAAACTACTCAACTTGTAAACGACCGTGAGGTTGTTAATATTTATATCCTTTTCTCAAAAAAACGGAAAACACCAGACAGAGATTTATTAATCAAAGAAATCATACCAGAAATGATTTTAAAAAAGTACAAAATGAAAATGCGTCTACTGTCAGCACTAAGAAAAGAGCAAAATGACTTCCGACGAAAGAAAAAACTAATACGAATCTCACCAAAGAAGAAAGACAATAAATGAACATGACAATACAAAAGACAAAGAAAAAAATACTAGGGCTAAGAAAAATAAAACGCGAGTCACTAATCCAGATCGAAAAGAAATAGAAAAAATAAAGCAACAAATTCAGAACAGAATGAAAAAAATTAAAAAAGGGAAATATTGCGCTTGGTTGCTATGGATTTAAAAGATGTTGAATCATACTTACTTAGTCATTTCACTACGTCATTGCATTTCAAGGCATTGGATTTCAGAGGAAGAAAAGGTTACTGGAAAAATACATTTATGATTGCTGTATCATGGAAGCTTAACACGAACCAGATCAAAATTAATTATCCTCAATTGTTAAAAGATGTTCAAGAAGAATATGAGCTCAAAAAAAGAATTTCTTTCCAACATTAGAATTTAAAAACTGTTTTGCATTTGCATCACTAGTTCGATGAAGTATAAACACAGACAAAGGTCCAACTTGCTTCAGAATATCAGCCAATTATATCATAACATGAACATGCAGCTAAACCAGATGAAAGGACACCAACCAACAAATGAACAACTTTTTTGTATTGATACAAGTAAATCTCTGGAGAGAAGAAAAGACTAGCAATGAAGACTAGCAATGAACTAGCAATGAAGTGGCTGCAGTTTTTATTTGTGATGGCGGTGGCCAGTATCCACAATCAAACATTGTAGTTCATGACAGAGGAAAAAAGATAAAGAATCTGAAGGGATTGACACGAATATAGAAGCTCTTATGTATCCAATGATTTATCCACATGGCGACAAGGATGGAGCATTCACATAAGAGAAATAATAGAAAAAAGTTAATCATGTGTGACTACGTAGCTCAAGAATGTTATTAGGACAGTGAATTCAATTGTGTTGCTTTATGATGCTAAACTGTTTCAGCAATGGTCGTAGATCAGTACGGTAGAATTGAATGCGATAGATGAGACTATGTTAGAAGAAATCAGAAAAACTTGAAGCAAGTAGTTACAATGATTAAATGACTTTATGATAAATAAAGCTGAGCAGATAAATGCTGAAAGTTGAGACCAAATAGTTCTGCCATCAAGTTATTATGGATCACAAGAAATTGGCAATGATTTTTCAGGATTTAATGTGCATTGTGGCAAAGTATGAAAGACAGATTGTTTATAACAATGACAATGCAAGCCAAACCATAGAGATATAATAAAATGCTTGGAACCAGGAAGAAAGTGGAAGACAGACGAGACTATAGTAGCTCGAGTATTCGATTTACAAAAAAAGCTTTTTATGAAAATCAAAACAGAGCTATATTCGGCAAAGTGTAGCCCATATGCAGTGGTTGAGTTTCAAAAAAGGGGCTTACCTCACATGCATTTGTGATTACACGGCAAAGACGACAAATGGAAAATTCTGACTACGTAGAGGAGTTTATTTCGCAGAAATACAACAAAGAAAAAGGACCTGTTTTGTATGAAATAGTCACTACAGAATGATGCATGACCATGGTGAGACTTGAATCCGAACTGCCCTTGCATGATCAACAAAAAATGTTCAAAAAAATTCCCAAAAAAGTTTAGAGAGACAACGACAATCACATAAATGGTTCAGCGAAGTACAAAGAAGAAACAACGGAAAAGTATTTTTGTGAAGGGTCACAAACTTGATAAACAGGCATGTAGTACCTTACGATGCATATCTTTTGAAAAGGTTCAACTGCCACATTAAACGTAGAAAAAGTTTTTGACATTAAATCGATAAAGTATCTTCACAAATATATCTACAAGGGCTACGATGCTGCTTCTATAGATATGTTTGAAATGGATCAAACACAAAAGATTAATTACGATGAGGTTAAGCAGCATTTAGAAGCAAGGTATATCAGTCAGTAGAATCTTGCCGGAGAATGAAGAAAACCACTTCAAGAAAAGTCATACAGTTGAGAATTACCAGTGCATTTAGAAAACGAGCAAGTGCTTTATTTCGACGAAGATGAAAAAACAACTATTCAGCGTGCAATGAATAAGGATACAAGCTCACGGCGTTTTTCAAGTACAACAAGCAAAATCCAACTGAAAAGTTCAAATACAGAGAAATGCCTGAAAACTTCACTTGGACAGTGAAAATCTGAATGGAAACAACGAAAACGGAATTTTAACGCAATCGGAGAATGTACACTATGAGTTCTTCCGAACCAAAATTAATACCATCTAAGGTTGCTTTTACTTCACCATGAAGGACCGGAAAGTTTACAATGGTGTAAAGGAAAAAAAAACATATAAAGGCATCAAAATGAAACTTTTGCTGAAGCTTGCTTGGCAAGAGGGTTGATTCAAAATGATGACGAATGGAAACACTGTTTAGAAGAAGAAACTGGTCAAGTTTCCGAGAAAACTTAGAGAATTGTTTGTAACCATATTGGGGCATTGTAATCCAGTAGAACCTCAGAAACTTTGGAAAGAAGTTGCATTCCTCTGTCGGAAGATATGCTCCAACAGTATGAAGAGACGGAATCATTAAGAGAGGATATTTCGAAATAGTGAAACTTTTAAACGAGCAAGAAAAGATATCAAAAAAGCTTCGAAAAATAATGAAGAATAACATGCCTTTTGGCGGAAAAAATCATGTTGTTGGGAGGAGAGTTCAGACAAGTGCTTCCAATTCAAGAGTACGCCAACCTGGTTAACCTTTCTGTAAAAACATCAAAGCTATGGAATAACTTGATGTGGATGAAACTGATGAAAAAGTGATGAGCATGCTACCAGGAGAATCAAAATTATACACAAGCATAGATACGGCTGAAAGTCATGGAACTGAATCCATACAACCAGAGACATTAAATGCGATCCGAATACCAGCATTACCAAAGCACATCTTGACATTAAAAAGAAATGCAATAGTAATGGTTATGAGAAATCTGAACGTGGATAAAGGAATTTGCAATGGAACAAGACTGCAGATTTTGGGAACCAAAGAGCATGTGCTTAGATGTTTGGTTATTTCAGATAATGATGATGAAAACAGCGAGGAAGTTTTTTATACCAAGAATTACCCTTATTGACGACAAAAAACATCTGTTCCAATTAAAAAGGCATCAGTTTCCCATAAAAATAGCTCTTTCTATGACGATTGATAAGTCTCAGGGTCAAACCTTTGACTATATGAGATTAGACCTTTGCCAAGAAGTTTTCAATCATGGTCAGCTATATGTCGGAGTTTCAAGAGCAAGATCATGGGATTGCATTAAAATAAAACTCGCAGAGTCTAAAAAAGAAGAAAATTGACTCGGAACGTAGTTTTCAAAGAAATATTGTGAAAGAGGTAACAGATGACTGAAAAGTCCATTGATTTTATTTATTAATGGAAGTGACTGAAAAAGAATTAAAAATATGTTCTTCAGCAAAAGATCTTGCCGAGCTTTTGCATTTGGTTTTCAGTACGTTGCACTCACAATTTCATGTTTTAGATACGCTCACAATAAAAAAATTTTTAGTCTGTCCTTCTTCTTGCCGTCTCGAGGGAATTGGTCTGAGATTCAAGCTGATGAACCTGAATGGTGGTCAATCTCTAAATTTTTCGTGCTTCAATTATGAGAAAGGTGAAGAATCTACAGTACTTTCGTGATTTAGTAGTGTAATGATCACTTTCAGTGCTTCGTGCTCTTATCAAGTTTTAATGACTCGCTAAGTTGAGTAGGGGCTAAGTTGAGTTTAGTGATTCGTTCTTTGATCAAGTATCGCTGACTCTGCTGAGATGCTCGAAAGAGATGAGGGCAATATCTGTTTTAGAGGTAAATAATTTATTATTCTCCAGTGATTTGTTTGTGTATTGATTGCTTTTAGTAGCTTGCGCTTTCTTCAAGTATTGGTAGCTCTGCTTAAAGGCTCAAGAAGGGTGATAGGCGTGGTGAGAATATCGGTCGGGAGAAGGTAAAGAATCGTTAATTCTTCTGTGCTTTGGTTATGTATCGATTGCTTTAGCAGATCATGCTATCATTAAGTATCAGTGACTCTGCTGAGATGCTCAAGAAAGATGACCCGCGTGGTGGCAATATTTGTTTACGAGCTGAAGAATCTCTAATTCTTTTAAATTCGGTCATGTATTGATTGCTTTTAGTGGTTCGTGATTTCCTCAATTGTCGGTAACTCTGCTCAAAGGCTCAGGAAGAAACATCTGTTTGCAAGGTAAAAAACTCTAATTCTTTTGTGATTCGGTTGTGTATTGATTGCTTTTAGTGGATCCATAAGTTGGCTGTGTGAATATAGCGAGCCTTACGAAACTTATCGGCAGATCGGATACTGTGCTAAATAAAATAAAGAGATTGTTTGATGAAGAGAGCTATTATTAGTTGTGCGTGTATGTGTTTATGTTGAATAAATGTGTATTGATCTCTGATTTTCTTAAACTATCGAAACTGTTTTGGTGGGCTAAAAATAATGACAAAAAATTAGAGATGAAGAAACGGGACCAGGACGGATTTCAGGACAGGATTTTGTGGTCTGTCCAAGACCAGGATCAGGACCAGGATTAGAAATTTTAAAAACTAGGATCCTGGTCGGGATCCTGGTCCAAAAACCAGGATTTTCGTTAAATTCCAGAAATCCGGTTTAAAGTGTCAGCAAAATTTTTATTGACATTTTTCTACATTCATTACATCCAGTAAACAATGAGAAACTTAATGTCCAGAAATTGCAGAAATCAACACTTTAAAATAACAGATTGTATTCCAAATGAATGAATGAAAATACCCGAGTGAAAAATGCAAAGGTAATTTCGATCAAAATTCGTTTCAGTATGACGTTTCGCAAAAATACCATTTACCGTATTTACTGTATTAACTACCCACCCTCTATTAACTCCCCACCCTCTAATAAGTTCCCACCCTACGGACCTTATATCTCAGCCTAGAGCGAACATTTCGCAAATCCGTTTTTTGCGTTTTCTTAGTTGCCGCGAATTTACCTGATTACACTTTTCAGGTTTTGATTGAGCACCCCGAAATCTCGAAATCGACTTCGAAATTTTTCGATTTTTTAGAGGTTAAAAAATAACTCCCCATGGGGACTTAATACAGTAAATACGGTATATTTACCAAATTCGACCACCAGGATTGGCCGAAATACCAGGACCAGGACCAGGATTTTTTAATTTGACCAGGACCAGGACCAGGATTTTGTTTCATTTATAAATTTCGAACAGGACGGACCAGGACCAGGACAGGATCCTGTCCTGTCTTCATCTCTACAAAAAATCATGATTTTCATGCCCAGAAATAATCAGAAAAAAAGCTTTTGTAAAATGATATTTCAAAAAAAATTTTTTTTGCTCTCTAAAAAATTCTTCGGAAACACCAGCAAAAACGAGAGCGGCCCGTAGGGCCGCCAAGCACTAGTTCTCAATAAAGAAAAGTCGGTGTAGTGCTTCATATACTCATAGACGAGGTTGCTGGTTCGAATCCCGCCAGAATCAGGTCACTTTTTTATAAAGGGGCATATTTTCACATAAAGGAGGCATTTTTTGCCAAAACTACGCCTTTTTCTGTTTTGTCTTTTGAGTTATCTGAACAATATTTTAAAACATGTAGGAATACAAAAAGACCAGCTGGACTATAAACTACAAAAATTATTTCCCATTCAAAAAACTTTTATAATTTAGAAGTATTTTTAGGCAATATTGTATCAAGTGAATGCTTACAACCAGAACTTTCATTTCCAGGCTTCCCAGATGCAGAATCTCTTTCTTCTTTTGTTGATCTGACTTTAGATATCAAAACTTCTTTGACTTTATTTTTGTATACGTAGGTGTTCCGAACACCTGCGGCTGTATTCTAGAAAATATTTATTCTTCTAGTGACTTGGATTTCTACATTTCTTGGCTGAATTTTGAAAAAATGTTTGTTATTTCAAGGTCTTATATATATCAAGGGTATACTTACTTATTTTTTAGTCAAATCCAACAAAATTGAGTGAGGGTTCGTTATATCAAAGGTTTCATTGTGTCGAGGGTTCGTTATACCGAAGTTCGACTGTACACTATATTAAAAGCTATGACATTTTTCGGCTTTCGTTTTATAGCAAAAGTTTGAAGTTACAAATTTTCAGAGTCTTCTATTAACATCAATAAAACCAAAAACACTATTGATTCTCAGCCAGGTAATACAGAAAATCAAATGTTTAAAAAATTGGCCATAATCTATAAAGTTAATGGTGGATAATTTTTTGTTCTAAAAATATTTTAAATATGAATGATCATATCATATAAAATTGATCTTATTTATTTAATTTATTTATTAAAAATTTAAAGAATTCAATTTTTGATTTTCTTAGTTCCTTGCACTTTTAAAAACGAAAAAACAAACATATTTGTACTTTGTTAATTGATTGACAAACACATCCATGAGTGCATAGTTTAATAGAGCAAGTTTTAATTTTGGGTTGTTTTTGTTCCTTTTATTTCCCTGTTATGACTAGAAGCGAAACGGACGTTTGTTTTTCCCTTTTACGTCAAACTATCGATAGTTTTTCTTTTCTACACGTGCACTTACATCAAATTTGGTCCCTTACAACAAATAAATTTACGAGTCTTTAACCCTTATCATATAAAGCTTTTTTTTAGCAACATATACCTTTGTCTCTTGTTGATTTTGTTGAATTTTAGAGCACGATAGAAAAAAAATCTCATGGTTCTACATCACACTTATAGGCACGATAGGCCAGCTTACATTAGGGCAGGTTTAAATATTTTCTTGATCTACAAAAACTAAGAAAAACATCTTTGAGTCCCTCCTAGTAAGCTGGCTTACCCTGTGCCAGCACATCCTAATCGACCTTTTCTCAATGGTTTTTCCTTTCTCATTTCAGTTTCAGAGTTTTTGCAGGAATTTCTAACCTTTCATAATGATGTTGCTAATCCAACTTTTCATACTGCAAAAGCTTGTCTGAAATCGCAACATCAATTTCTAAACAAAATATGGCTCCAAAACTGGGCCGCCATCTCAAAATTTAAAAAAAGGAGATTTGGTCAAAAAAAAGGACTTTAAAGTAAAAAGTGCATTTTATCTAGCGCTTATTGCCATTTTGAAGCGAAAAAAAATTTGACTAAAACTTCAAAATTTAAAAAAATTTGTGGTCCAAAAAATACAAACTTTTTAAAAAGGACATATGGCAGTTCTGCTCTAAAACCATATTTATAAAACACAAAGCGTGGATAAATCTTTTTGTACCGAGACTATCTTCTTAAAGGGCCATTGCCACCTGTTTTGAATTGTCCCCGCCAATTCAAAATTTTTCGCCTAATCATTCAACTTCTGTACGGATTTTTCAGCTTGATTTCTAACAAAACAAGGCCTAGAATCTAATTTTAGGTATAGTTTTGTTAGAAACCAAGTTGAAAAATTCGTGCGTAAATCCAACGATAAAGAAAAAGATTTGAATTGGCGGGGACAGCCGTTGTCGGAGACGGCAATGGCCCTTTAACAGCTCACACACTTCACCTCTTCATGTTTTTTTGAAAAGGCCGACAAAATCAAAAACCCCGCATTTTTTCGGAATAAAGTAGGCAATCAGAGGGTCGAAAATTGGAATGCAAAAGTGTCGAATCTGGCCAAGGGGTTGTACTTTAGAGAGCTACTTTTATATGAAGACTCAACTGCGTTTGGAAAAGTAAAATTTCAGCAATAAAAAAGCGAAAACAACAACTTTTCAATTTGGGAACGCCCTCAACTGTTACAGAACACGTATAAATACACACCCATAAAAAGGAAAGACAGAGTTATTTTTTTGATTAAAACATTTTTGAACCATGACTAAAAGCTCTATTAATAGTAATCAAAAGAGAATTTCTGGTTGTCATCGCCTTGCGGTGATTGGTGGCGGACCCGGTGGAATTTCTTTTTGCATGCAGTTATTCACTAAACTAAAGCAGGTGGTGCTCAACAACACCTTGGAAGTGCTCATATTTGAAAAGACCCACAAAGTTGGTCCTGGTCTAGCTTACTCTGGCAGTGAAGATACCCAAGTTATCAACCATCCTAAAGACAATATGGAGCCTGTTGCAGATGCCAATGGTCAATTTACAGAGTGGTTAGGAGACAAGTACAAGGGAGATTACCCTCCCAGACATGTCTATGGCAAATACATGGAACATTTGGCAGAGCAGCTTCAACTGGAGGCTGATAACCATCCCTCCATTAGTCTAACCTATGTTCTGGGCACTTGCATCACCAATATTGAGACTAATCAATCCAAGTTCTTGATCCATTCCAAGACTCAAATGTGGGAAGTGGACAATGTGGTGCTATCTACTGGTCATTTGCCAACAGATTCATACCGAGAGTTTATTGGACAGCCAGGTTATGCGGCTGATGAATATTCTACCAAACTCAACTATGCTAATTTGAAAGGGATGAAGACATTGGCATTATAGGCAGTCGATTGACAGCCGTGGATATTGCTTTGAAATTACAAGCCAGTGGTCATCAAGGGCGCTTGATTATGGCTTCAAGGAATGGAGTATTGCCAGCAGTATTTAGTCATTTCGATGTGCGCCTTAAAAGCAATCCTAAAAGACAATACAGAGTAAAATACCTTGGCAAGGGCGATAAATTGGTAGTTTGCACTACCCCTATGCACCATTGTTTGAAAGATGCCAAGAAGCATCAACCTTCCATAACAGCTATTTGTCTAAATAATAAGCAACAAAAGTCTTTCACCAAGTCCAAGACTGTGCTAGGAGTTTCTTTGTACTCTTTAAGCAGTTTTAATTTTACGTGTAAGCCAGTGCTTGATAATCTAATCCATCAGTTCATGAGTGAAATTGAAAAGTTAGAAGGCTCTAGATGCCACATTAAACAAGTGCAACACTACTTCAGATCAGTTCAACCTCTCGACTGGCTCAATGATCAGATAAAAGATGCTGAGCTAGGAGTCAGGCCCTGGCAATTAGTCCTATTCGCACTCAACCCACTGCTGGCTAAATTATGGTCTGGACTGTCTGTGGAGGATAAATGGGACTTCTCGCTCAAATACAAATCTATGTTCATGACCTATTATGCAGCAATGCCATTACAAAGTGCTTACAAACTTAGAGATATGGTCAAGGCTGGTCAATTGGTTGTGATGCGAGATGTGCAACCAGTGAAATATGAGAATGGCGTGTATAGGTTGAGCAATGGCGAAGGATTAGATTTCCAAACTAAGTATCTGTTCAATGCTATGGGTCCCGGATCTTCGGTCACCAATGTACCATTATATGCTGATCTAATAACCAGTGGATTGGTGACCCTCACACATTTGGTGGCATTAATGTGGATGAACCAACCCTGCAAGTAGTCAATAAATCAGGAGATGTGGTCAAGGGGATGTTTGCGATCGGAGAATTGACCAAAGGCCACTTCTTGATCGCTGCCAACTTACCTAAAATTGCTGTGCAAGCCAATAAAGTAGCCGAAACCATTTCTAAACAACTTGGTGCTAGGCAAATTGTATAATTTTGTTTTTAAATTATAAACCTTTAAACTTGTGTGTAATAAGCGTCATTCTAATTCCATTTAATTTTTTTCTATTAATTTATTTGATTTGTAAATTTGTATTTTTTTTTGTAAATGAGCTTTAATAAATTTAAAGATTAGAAGAAAAAAATAGTTATAACAAAAAGATCGATTTTTTCAGTTTATCGGTGTTAATTTTAATCTTCTATCCACCGGTTGAAATAATTAAAATAATAATTTACAAACTGATTTACGCTTTACTCAAATATAAAACTTGATGGATGAGTAGAAGTTTTGACACCACTTCGTAAATCTAGCATTTTCTATCTTGCAATTTATAAATTTGAATTTTCAACCTTATTTCAACATAATTTGGTTTGAATTTTTACACCAACGTGTAGCTCCAGATTTCAGCTTTCTAATGAGCTACTACACTTAGGTGTATAATTTAAAAATTGAAAAATTCACGAATTTACAAGAAAGCAAATTTTGGCTCTGGTTCGTCCATCTTAATCCGTAAATCTCGTAATTTTTGAAATTATACAGCTAAGTGTTATATTTCATTGAAAAGGTGAGATCTGGGGCTATATAATGGTGTGAAAATTTGAATCAAGTTATGTTAAAATAACGTAGAAAATTTTAATTCGAAAACCAGCCGCCAGATTTACGACAAAAAAGCGCCATGTCGTCAATTCAACCAAACTTGATCAAATTAAGCCATACTATAATATAGTCACTAATTCTACAAATTATGTAGAATTAGTGAACGATTTATTGTGTCTTTTACCTAGGAAATGGCCATTACCTTTTCTTTATCTTTAGCCGCCGACTGACACAGACGAAATATTTTTGTCAATAAAGAAAAAAGCTGTTGTCATTTTCAAGTTGAAAGGCATAAAAACCGATCACTTACTGAGCGTGAGCCTTTTATCAGTACAGTTAAAGCTCGATTTAACGTACACCCTGGTGACCGAGTACAGGTGTATGTTAGATCGAGTTGTATGTCAAATCGAGTGTATGTTAGATCGAGCTTCGACCGAATTAAGATAAATTCGTAAGTCAAATTATTTATTGTTTTATAATCAGAAAGATAAGGACTTTTTCAGACACTAAAATGAGTAACATGTGGTTTTTGAGAGAGGTGTTACAATAAACGTTTTTGCACTAACATTAACCAGTGACTACAGGCGCTGCTGCTTGGTTCAAGTTGACATAGCCATTTGTGGCAGGAGCATATCCATAAATGTTAGTTGGCTGAGCCGGCCCATAGGTAGCCACTGGTTGCTGTGTCTGCCCTCCAGTATAGTAATTTGGTTTAGAGTAGCCCTGGATTTGATTGACTGGTTGTTGAACTGTAGGATAGGTATAGCTCTGGGTTTGAGGAGTGTAAATTAGTTGTTGTTGAGTGTTTGGATAGCCATTGATGACAGGTTGTTGAACAGATGGGTATACATAGCTCTGTGTTTGGGGTTATACACAGGGGCTGTGGAATAGCCATAAGCTGGCTGTTGAACGGTGGGATAGGTGTATCCTTGCATTTGAGGATTCCAAACAGGATGTTGAGGCACAGGATAACTAGTTTGTTGCGGATTAGCATAAGTTGGATAAGTATAAGCTTGCATTTGCGGATTCCAAACAGGTTGTTGATGGGTCGGTGGGTAGGCGTAGCTTGATTGTGCTACAGCTGGTATATATGCCACACTTTGTTGGGCAGGCTGAGCAACAGAGGGTTGAATGTAGGTATTGGCTGGGGCCTGGGCTACTACAACTGGCTGAGAGCTAGTGACGTTGGGTTGGGCAGCAGAAACAGGTACTCCTGTGTTCGTATTACTACTGCTCTGCCCCCACCACTATATAAACCCCATTGGCGCTGTAAATGGAGTCAGAATTGTCTTGAAGACAAGGTGTGCAGAGAAGAAGCAGAGAAATAGTAAGGATGAAATGTACGTTTTTCAATACAGTGACACTGATTAAACGCATAAGTCAAAGAAAACCACTAAGAGTTTTATAAAAGCGAAAAAGCATGAGGTTAATCAGTTGAAAATTATATCCAAAACTATACTTTTTGTAAAATGTGTAACAGAGGATGAAAGCTGTATAAACAGAGACACTTTCGAAAAACCTTAGTTTTAGTATAAAAAGTTCGGTGGGGATGACACGTGAAATTTTGTTTTGGCTTTTTGTTTTCTAATCAGCTTTTTTAATCTTAAAATTTTTTCTTTATGACAATGCTAACAAAACCTGTCGATAACTGAAAACAATTAATTAGGCACAGACTGTCTTTTTAAAAAAATGAATTTGACAAGTTATTTTTCTAGTTTTCTGGTTTATTTTTAAAGCATCATTATCTCTGCTAGAAAACTCAGCCTCCAGTTAAAAAAATGCGAGTATTTATGCAAATAAATATTCGGCGCTAATAGCGAACAACCCAGTGTTGTGCCTGAGAATTGAGTGAGAATTTGAAAAGTATACCATAACTTTTTTTAAATGAGGAAATGTTAGTTTTTGATATTTATAATCTTTATCCCATTTTTAATTTTGAGTCTGTAATCTGCAATTAGATTTTAAGTTTTATTTGCAAAATTTGAGATTTTCACCACTCTCACTAAGAAGTTACCTCAGTGAGATCACTGAGAACTTTTCAGTGAGAGTGGTAAAAATCTCAAATTTTTGCAAATAAAACTTAAAATCTGATTGCAGATTACAGACTCAAAATTAAAAATGGGATAAAGATCATAAATATCAAAAACTAACATTTCCTCATTTAAAAAAAGTTATGGTATACTTTTCAAATTCTCACTCAATTCTCAGGCACAACACTGGAACAATCCCCCCCCCCCGAGAATCTGACTTTTTCAAAATCGCTGTAACTACCCTTTAAAACAACAAAATTTAGGCTTGGGGTAGGCCAGCGTATGGAAGTTGTGACTAGTAACTGTGTTACGCACTTTTTTCTGGATCTGGGACATAAATTTGGGTACTTTTTACTTAAGTAAAAAGGTGAAAATCGTTAAGGGGGGGGGGTGGGTTATTCGCTACTAGGATAACATATTCCAATATTCATTTAATTTATATAAAATAATTTTATGCAGCTATAATAAATTAATGGAACCTCGCAATGAATAACATAAATGCTAACACTTGAGTAACCATGAATTTGAAAAACTTTAAGAAAGTATTTTTATGGCGCTATCCTGTAAATATATACTGAACTAAAGCATAATAACTTTTTTGTGTAACCTCAGCGCCAACAAGCTGGAGGTAAATGTTTGAAGGGTGCTTCTACATTTAAAACTCCATCCTGTTTTCGACATTTCAGTTCTGAAATTAAAACACCTTGTTACCATATATTTTTGTAAGCATTTTTACTTGACAATTTGACTCCTGGAGGGATATCAATTTTGCGAAAGTACGCATAGTTGGCACCATCCACCATCCGACGCATCTCAATCTTCAGAGTAGGGGCAGCATTTTTTTCCACAATAGATATGTAAACATTGTCTGGAGCAAAGCCTTGCATGTCCAAATGTAATTTCCACTTTTTGGATCCATCGGTTGAACTAAGGGGATGTCGCAGCGAGGCTATTTCCGCTGGTATAGGTCCTTCCGCGTCCACAAATGGTAGCCAGTTGCCAAATCCTGCAATAAATATATTGATCTGCTTGAAAAATTGATCTACAGGGTGTCCAATCCCTTTTTCATCTTTTAAAACCAAAAATTAATTTTCCACTTATTTACCGAAGAAATTCAACGAACTGCCATTTGATCGCCGAGATTGTCCCATTTAGGATATCACTTTTCGGAAAAAAATCCTGAAAATATCAGCAAAATTTAAGTTTTTTCTAATCAAATTTCTACAAGGTATTTTCTTCGAAAAATTATATCTCAATATTTTTTATTCAAAAAAATTGCATAGATTTTATAGCTCCGCGCCACAACGCAGTGCTGTAATTTTATGATTCTTCTCAACGATTTTTGAAACTTTTGATCTTTTAAAGGGGCATGCCCACGCTAATAAGAGGTGGTGCCCGGGAATTCAAAATTTTTTCTTAACCATTGAACTTCTGTACAGATTTTTCAGCTTGGTTTCTAACAAAACAAGTCCTAGAATTGAATTTCAGGTATGGTTTTGTTAGAAACCAGGTTGAAAAATCCGTATAGAACTTCAATGATTAGGAAAAAATTTTGAATTCCCGGGCACCACCTCTTATTAGCGTGGGCATGCCCCTTTAAGTAATGAAAACGCTTTTAAAAGTTAACTACTTTTTCTTTTGATCATTTTACACCCACAAAATAAACACACTATGTGCTTATAATAAATGTGGCAATCTCAGCTATCGAAGGGTGGTGGGTCATTGACTTCTTTCGGCAAAAAAGTTAAAAATTAATTTTCAGTTTTAAAGGGTAAAAAAGGCATCAGTGTTGTGACTTGGCTGAAAATTTTCCCCTCCTCTTCCTCATTCCTCATCGGCTCTAAAAAATTTTCCTCTCCTCATTCCTCTTCCTCGTCGCGTCTAAAATTTCTTCCTCTCCTCAGTCCACTTCCTCTGAGGAACACTTTTTCCTTCCTCATTCCTCTAAATTTTCCTCATACGCTTTTCAGAATGAGCGAAACTGCAACTAACTCTACACCTGGCGATGGAAAGGTCTCAAAAGGAGGTTTGTTCGACTACTTCAAGGACATGTGCGACACGTGCGCGCCGTTTCCTCGAAAGTTCATTTCCCCGAAAAGTTCGTTTACGAATATTGTTTAATCCACAAAAATCTGTCCCGACATGAATGTTTGGTTGCTCCCCGTTGAATTGATCCTCCCAATTTGTAGGGTTCGAATCCCGGTGGTAGCAAAAGCTTTTTCTTTGCTGAAATATTTTCTTTGCTGAACTTTTTCTTTGCTGAAATATTTTTAGGGGACCAGTAGTATTGAGGTGGTAACACAGAGAAAGATGTACTCAGGTGGTAGTACCAAAATTACGTTTTAGCAAGATTTACGAAAACTGTAAAAATAACATCAAAACGTTATTTTACTACTCACGGCTTTTCAAAACGCCCGAAAGTGTGTCATTTAGCTTTTTAGACGCGTATGCATGGCGCAGTTGGTAAAGCTCTTCGTCACACCATTTACATAGCAAAATAGGCTTTTTCCTCGGGGTCACGAGTTCGATCCCACCCTCTGGTACATCCAATTTTTCACAAAAAAAAATTGCAATTTTTTATTCACCCACTCGACTTAAAATCGAAAAGTATCAAAAACGTAAAAAACTTTGATCCAAGTGGACGACCGCTTGGTTTTGTTGGTACATGGGATATCCAGCAAAACTACGGTCAGTTCATAGAAAAATGTTTGAACTAACAAATATATGCCTACCCTGAACCTAATGCTTTTCCTAAGTTAGACAATAGATGGGATGAAAAGTGAAAAAAATCCCATATTTACCTAGGGGCCACAAATACGGTGGGGGCCCAAGAAGGTAAACCTGGACTTTATTGACTGAAGGCTCAGTTTTGAGGAAAATTTTTGTCTTCCTCATTGTCTCAAAAAAAATTCCTCTCCTCTTCCTCTTCCTCATCGCTCTAAAAAAGTTTTCCTCTTCCTCATTCCTCTTCCTCTGAGGAGAGGAAGAGGAGAGGAATGAGGATGAGGAATGAGGATGAGGAAGTCACAACACTGAAAGGCATTGAACACTTGTAATGCAAACAAACCATGAGCATAGCAACTGTATTCCTTTTTTTGCAGATGCTCTTCAGTCACATTGATTTTGTTTTCTTTGGTGTTGGCTTGTTTTAGAGCATGGAATAACTTGGCAGTACTTGCAGTATATGAACAGGGAAATGTCCATAACTTTGGAGAATAGTGAATTTTCGTTTGTATTGGATATGCTCACCCTCTTCTTTGCGAATCAGAGTAATGGTCAGAATAGATGGTCCATCAGAGTCAACATCCAGCACACACTTAGGCTTTTCCCAAAATGACTGGCTCGCCTTCTGGCTCATTTTTAAACACTAAACAACAAAAGGCTGTAGCAAAAAAGGCACTTGTGCACTTCGGGGCCCTTGTTGTTGTTAACTGTGAATAGTGTTTTCAAGTGTCTTAAGTAAATTTCATGCGCTAAAAACAATAATAAAAAAAGTTATTTCCTAATATTTACTTTGCTAAAAATTAAGGTTTTCGAAAAAAATTCCTTAACAAAATTCGACTTTTATTGACTGTTCACAGTTAATAAAAAAGAGGCCCCCGAAGTGCATAAGTGCCAAAAAAAATTCATCAATATAGTTTTGTAGAACATAAAGAGGGTTCGAAAATATCTTTAACGCTAAGTATGTCAGCTTTACACATCCGCAATTCATCTGTATCGTATTTTTCTGAGCGAAAAAACGCAAAAAGTGTTTATTTAAGATTGTGAAAATATAAACGGCACTAAAAAAGCACTAGAAGTTCAGAAAATCAGTGATCTCAAAATCATTTCTGTTTTCGGCAGCGTTTATCACATAAAAGGGTGGTTGGTGTAATTGCAAAAGTCCACACAAACAAGATAAATTTTAGACTTGCAGTCTGAATAACATGATGGGGCTGGCGCCCTTTCTCAAAAGTTTAATTTAAATGACTAAATTTATTAGAGAAATCAGTTTGAGGCAAAAAATATGCTTGCCATCAATGACATGTGCCTGTTATAAAACTTGATGAGCACTGCGACATCATTCTGTTGTGGATTAGTCTTTCTTTGGCTGCCGTTCTTTGTGAATTTATTACGGAATACAAGCATGGATTAGGGGTTTTTAATTGTAAATAATTAAAAAATGCAAACGTCGACATATCTATGCTGAAAAAAGTTTCATGTAACTTTTGCACTACATTTGACGTGAAGTCTCGACTTTTGACCGTATTTTTAGAGGAAATCTTATATTTAAGATTAACGTCTACTTTTTTATTTCACTTCGAATGGTGTGTTTAGGTCTTTTGATCAAGTAAAGATTACTAGATATTTTATGTATCTTATAATTATATTTTGTGTTATTCATAATAATGTTTCAGAGCAGTGCAAATTTTCAAATTTGACATAATTTTTATTTATTCTAGTTTTGAAAAAGTACAAAAAATATTTAAGTGATCAAACATTTTTAAGTTAACATTTATAAATGCATAGTGCTTTCAAAGTGTCCTAGTCGTAGTCTAAAACAGCAAGTAGACAGCGCTCGTCACACCAATCACACCCATCAGCAGTCGACTGTAGACCATGTGGTCAGCACTGTTTTTACCAGTTGTGGAATCAGTGCCCGGCGAAGGTTCTGACGCTCCACTTGGATTGTTGGTGTGCTCAGTGCCATTAATTGGTTGACTGTGGCCGGGAACAACAGTAGTGGTAGAAGTGGTGCCGGGGGAAGTGCTTTCAGATTTGCTGGTAGAAGTAGTAGCGCTGGGATCAGTGGTAGTGGTAGATTTGTCGCCAGGAGAAGTGGATCCATCAGACGGTTCGTATTGTCCGGGAGTGGTAGTGCTGCCACTTTCAGTTGGAACAGTTGAGGATGTCCCCTGGGCATGAGTGAAAATGGGTTCATCTATAAATTTCATTTACTAAAAATGACTTGTAACAAAACACTTACCATTAAGCAGGTGTTTAAGATCTCCCAGAAAATCTTGGCAACCATTACCTACGTTTGCATCCAACGGCAAGCCCTGAGAAGCATGGATGGCGTGAATCATCGCTATTTTACTGCAATTTTTCGCCTATTAATGTAGAAAAAAAATTTATCCAGTGAAAAATTCAGTTAAAGCTTAAAGAAGTCAACAATATATCATTCCTGGGACAAATTTACCTATACCCCACCACTTAATTAACCTTGTCCCCCACCAGAAAATCAACTTGGGTCACCAAGGCAAAAAATTTTCATTTGAAATTTTTTATTTTGAAATTTCAAAAAACTGGTCTCAAAAACAAGATATTTGCACTTTTTGATCATTTTTATGCAAAAAATTATTGGTATTGAAAATTGGAAAATTTTTTGCCTTGGTCCCCAAGCTGATTTGCTGGTGGGGGTCAAGGTTAATTGAGTGGTGGGGATAAAGTAAAGTGCTCCCATTTCTGATAAAGTCAATGTTCTTAGCATTGTTTTTTAGTAAAGTTTCTTAGGACAATTTTTTGAGTTACAGGTTAAGTTGCCGCTATAAAAATCAACTATTATTTAGCTAGAAGTAAAATGCAAAAATAGCAAAAACATGATTTAAAATGACTGAAATCTCTTTTTAACCAATATTGGGTAATGCAAAAGACACCAACATTTGGACCAAATACTCGTAGTAGTGGTAGATTTCCTTGGAACAATTGGTTCCCGTCGATTTTTCTTCATCACTAATACATTTGATCTCAGCATCCATGTTTCTGAAACATGAGATTTTTGGTGAAAAAAGTTTTAGACACGAACCCGCAAGCGGTTTGCAACGTCCCAACATCATTTTTTCCGGGCATTTTCTCAAAAGACTCCTTGGCGTGTTTGGTTTCATTGGCACACAAATGGTTTTTGTCCACTCTTGAATATTTGTTGTTAACTTTAAATTTTCAATACTGAAGCACTCACGTCTGAAAGCAGTGATTGGCTTTGTTAAAGACTGAAATCGAGAAATAAATGCTTTTGCTTTCATTAATTTACTATTAAACGAAAATTAAGCGGGAAATGACTGATTTTTAATCTTTTTTATAAAAATGAATTGCATCAAAAACTTAGCCATTAGTTTTTTTTATTGAAATGTTATATTCTGTGCAGCAGAAGTATCGATAGTACACTGGATAAAAGATAATGTGGTCAAACCCTCTAGTTATTCGTTCTACGAATTGGTCCAAATCAGTCATAGTCACTTAGGTGTGTAACCTTGCAACATAGACCTTACCTTCTTTTTTATCACAGTAGTTCACAAGGTAGACAAACACACTGCTCATCGACTTGGCATACTCATTTTCGGGTTCCTCTGTCAAGCACTTCTCAAAACAGGCCAAGGTAGCATTGGATGCCCTACAAAGTTGAGTTTTATCTATGTCCAAAAGTTAGGAAATGAATAAATTACATGCATTCCATTTTACCGAAATGAAAAATGGACTCTTGGAAGGCAGCATCCGTGATTGGGTTTGGGTTGAACTGTTCCAGCTAAACAAATGTTTACTTAATCAGTCTTTTCATGGATGAAAATGTTACTTGGTTGGCGCAACACATCCGACTTTTCTTGGGCTCCTTTTTCTTGGCCGCTGTTTCTGCATTGACCAGAATCCTTTCGTAGCTGGCGCAAGCATTGAGGGTCTTATCGTCTGTGGTGTTAAGCATAAGCTTTAGACTTGAAATGTTTGCATTATACCTTTCACAAAAACAAAAACAGCAAATAATTACCTTCCGATCTGCTGCTGAAGAAAGAAGTAGAGTCCGGCAATCCCTTGGCATTTCATGACATTTATGTCCTTTTCATGCACTCTTGGGCTTTTCCTTGGCTCCTTCAAAAACAAATTGGCTTAGCCCGTCTTTTTGGACAAATGACTTACACGCAAAACTTGGCGACTGCTTCAGGCTGTTTGTTGGTCTTTAACTCGGTTTCCGACTTGTCCGCATCATTAAGCAAGTCTTTGCACTCATTTGTGGCGTTGGTCAAAGCCTGGTTCTCCGCGCTGAAACATATTTTCAGTGAAAAAACATAAATTTCAAAAGCCACTTACTCTTTGTAGCATTGGATTGCTTCTTGTATGGCTAAAAATCATTTATGTTAAAAGAACTAAAAAGCTGAGATTCGTTACTTTTGTAGCTAGTATTTTCAGCTCTTTTTATGTTTACTTTATTTTATTTTGTCCGGCCTTTTGAATTTATTTCAACCAGATTTTTAACCAGAAATTGTCACATTTAGACTTGTTCGAAAGATCTACACATGCAGAATCAAGTGTATGTTTAACTTTGACAATTTGAATTTAAAAATTAAGATAACAACCCCAAAGTGTCTTTTCAGTTGTTTTTTTTTACCAAAAACAGCTGAAAATTTTAGAGCAATTGTTTTAGTTTTTATAAATCAAAATGTTACAGTTAAATTATTGATGTATAATTAATTTTTATCTCTTGCAAAAGGCAAAATTATTATGAATTGATCTAATACAGGGCTGCCATCTCAAAAATTTTTAAAAAAGGACATTTGGGCAAAAAAGGACTTTTTGACCATTTATGAAGAAAAAAGTGCATTTTATCTAGTGCTTATTGCCATTTTGAAGCGAAAAAAAAAGATTTTGACTAAAACTTCAAAAATAAAAAAAGATTTGGGATTTCGAAAAAAGGACAAATCTTTTTCAAAAGACATATGGCAGCCCTGATCTAATACCATTTTTTAGCCTTTGATCTCTTCTTTCAAATGCTATATAAATTTTTTTTAGAATAGCTTAGAATACCGTATTTCCTCTAATTGAACCCCACCCTCTTTTTCCCCTTTTTCCTCTAATTTAGCCCCGGGGCTAAATATTTTGGATGCCAAAAAATCTTTAAATTGTGAATCAAAATGGTCCTAACTCTAAATTAGAAGAAATACGGTAGTCAGAATTTGGATCCAAACACTAGTGGAGATAAAGATAAAATTTTGACAAGCTAAAGTAATGAAAATACATGTTAACTTTACAAAATGACTTCACTTGTGTTTGTAACAACGGTGTGTCAATTCGGTATAAATCAGAAATAGGCACTTTCGTGTCAACGCCCCAAAATTTAAAACATATAAAAATTAGGCAAAAAAGGACCATTTTAAAATTTTTTACTGATTTTTTACAAAGAATTTGTTGTGTTATTGCAACAAATATGGACTGAAATTCAGCGCTACAAACTAAAAAATAAAATTGGTGTTCATACATAGGGCTTTGAATCTTTCACAAGGTCATTTTCTCAGAACAAGGCGTTACATTTCTATTTGAAAATTTACAAAATTCGAATGCTCGCAAAAATGCTCGCTAGACTTTTTTTCTTGCTTCAGAAAATAAACTGTTCCTGGATTATTTAATTTAAGCGATGGTTTTTTCAAAGCTCAAAAAGCTTTTTAAAGGGGCATGCCGGTGCCTGACACGGAGAAAAGGCGGGGACCAGCACTCTTTTCTTTCTCGATCAAGTTATACTAAATTTTTTAAGTTTTCTGCCTAGTTGTTAAAAGTAATATAGCGTGATCTATATCAGATTTAATGCAAAACGAGTGAAAAATGTTTGCTGGTCCTCGCCTTAACTTTTTGAAACGCACGGGCATGCCCCTTTAAGCGAAAAACGCACGCTTTTGCTCCTTGCAGTAATAGTCAGTGTATCCAAAGATTAGGCGTTTGACGGTTTCATTGTCGACATTTACTTGGGTGCAGTTTACAAAGCAGTTCAACACCTCCTGCGCAATGCTAAACATAATTTCTCAGTTGTGTTTACTTTCTTTTTTTTAAACCTGCAGGTAGTGGCGTTAGGCTCGAGGATGGCTTCTTGGAACTTGGGATCCTTGGGGTTGGCATCGTAAAAGGCCTTCATCTAGAAGAAAAACAAGTTTTTTAAGTTTTAAACTAAAGTTCTGACCTCTTTTCGGCAGCATCCTTCTCTTACAGCCTTTGTTACAGTCTCTGTTACAGCCTCTGTTACCCCTCTTCGGCCTCCACCAAGTGGCTGTTCAAGTGGATAAATGCCACCAAAAGCACTCCAATGGCTCCTAAGCTTGGATGCATCGGCTTTGGTTTTGCCGTAAAACTTTTAAAGGAATTGTTGAACAAAATTGACAAATATTAATTAAAAGTCTGACACAAATGGCTGTTCTCGACCCCAATCCATTGCTTAAATACAGTTCCGCGGTTGTTAGTGTGCACAGTCATGCCTGTTGCAATGAGAAAGCATTTGGTGCTTGCAAAAAAAGTTTTTGATACTAGGCCCGAGCATTGCACAGAGATTCATTTAATAATTTAGATGACTGGACGGATTTCCGTTCGGTAGCTAATTTTTTACTATCTTTGCTAGTAATCATAATTGTTGGTCCATCTAAATATCTACCAAGGTTTGGTTGGGAAAAGCTGTGAACAATTATTGTACGATACATAAACACTATTACATAAATAACCTAAAAAATGTTGTCTTTAAAACTTTTGCTTTTTTTCGTTTCCATTAATATAAATTAATAAAGCTACTAAAAGTGGACGTTAATTAATTTTTTTCGCAAATGTATAATTTAGCAGCAGGACAGTGAGATAGCAATGGCCCGAAGCAAAAAAAATAAAGTTGTCAATATCCAATTCAATGTAAAACTTAATAGGAGTATACTTGATGAACAAAACAGTCAATAATATACACTGAATCGAGAGTTATTGCCTAGACTACTTAATAATGACCCAAGCTCTGACTGCATCTGTATCCACTTCATAAAAGTACTCGCCCAATCATTTATCAGTAAGACTGAGCACTGAAAAGTCATCGGGATTTTGTTTCCCACACTGACGAGAAATGGAAAATGCACTTTGAGATTTCAGCCGGCTGGTTGGTTTTTCCGCCTCCACATCTCTAAGTTCCATCGCCTCACTATCATTTAACACTGGAATGCAAGATTGTCCTAAGAGCATATTATGGTGCAGAATTTCACGCTGAACACTATAGTAAAAAAATTGAAAAAATCACTATTTGGGGGTCAGCTTCCCATAAGAACCAGCCGAGTCGTAAGTTTTGCTTATAAAACTTAAATTTTAAAAACCAATTTAGTGTTCAGCGTGGTCGTTTTCTTTATAAAAGTACCCTTGAACCACACACCTTGCTGTTGTAAGGGAGGCAGATAGCAAACAAATAAGTAACAGGCCTGGGGCGACCCGATAGCTCAAATGGTTAGAGCGCCGACTTGCAAGGAGGATATCGTGGGATCGCACTTTTTCCCAGGCCTGTAGAAAAGCCGTACGCGGCCACTGGCGTACGCTTACTCTGTCGAATTTTGAATTCCGCTCAAAACAATAACTATTCGAAAATTCTGCACCAGAATGGGCTCTTATGACAATCGGGCATCCCAGTGTTAATTTTCTACATTCCTCTTCAGTTTTCTCGGCCAGAAACAAGGAAAAATAGATTTTTTTTATACGTTTGCTACCTCAATTTCCTCAACTATTACTTCTTTTTTCAGCGTTCAGCAAACTGTGGAAAACGAGAGTTAAACTGAATCGAGAGTCTCGATTCGAGACTATACTAAGTTGAGATTGGACTGGCAAAAATGCTATAATCAGATTATAATTTTCAAATCTTCATGGCGTATTTTCCACTAAAAACCATTGATTGCATGACAATCCTCGGATAAAATTCAATTTTTTTCTATTTTTTCCTATGCTCACTGAATATCTCAACATTTTTTTATCAGCGTACCTTGCCCCAAATTTAAAACAATGTTTGTAGCATAGACCTCTTTTTCAAGAGTACAATCTATACAGTTAAGTCAGGAAAGCGATGTGGTTGGTCTTAAAGTTTTTACAAACATTATAATAATTAAGTATTGTATTAAGTATTTTATACAGTAAAGCCAAATATGTTGTCCCCGGCGACTACACTATGTCTAGACTTGACTGTACTTTATATTTTCTACTTTTGTAACTACAAAATACATACATACATTCATCAAATGCTAAATTATGCAAATTATTTTCTTTATAAAATCTCGTTTCACAATAACTAAGTATAGTGAAGACCGTGTTATGTTTGGGGTTTTTACTTAAATTCCCTTCTTTCATAGACAAAAAGCTGCAAATTTACATATTTTCGAATATTATAAAACTTAAAAGCAGGGCTTCCCAATCAAAATTTCAGAATAACAGACATTCGGTCAAAATTGCCATTTTATCCAGTGTTTTGACTTGAGATCTCAAAATTTCTAAAGATTTGAGGTCCCAAATAAAGGACAAATCTTTAATAAAGGACGTTTGGAAGCCCAAAGGCATTTTCTGTTTATTATCAATAAAAACCATAATATTATTACAGTTAAACCTCGATGTAACGACTACAACGACCTGTTCGATATAACAGCCTCTTCAGCTCGACTTTTTTGTGTGAATAATAATTAGGTTACAGTCGACGCTCGATTTAAGGACACTCGGGGACCGGGGAAAAGTTCGTTCCCACCTAGGGCCCGACACTTTTTTAGGCAATTCTGTTTTGAAAGTCAAGTCCCAAATATTGGAGGGATTCCGATTTTGCCGATCGTTTTTCAAAAATCCAAATTTTTTTCCTATAAAAAAGCAAAAACTCGATTTATGAACAGGCTTTTTCAAAAATTTCTGTACTTAAATCGATTTTTTGCTTTTTATAGCAAAAATTTTGGATTTTTTGAAAAGCCATCGGCAAAATCGGAATCCTTGCGATATTTGCGACCAGACTGTCAAATCACAACTGGCAAAAAATTTAAAAATCGGGGTAAAAAAATTGTTGACCCTAGGTGGGAACGAACTTCTGTCCTTAAATCGAGCGTCGACTGTATATCATACCTTCCATAAAACTAGTCATGGTGCCATGGTGCCTAAGCGGGTTATTAACTCGAAGTTACACTGTTTCACACTCATTTTTTAGAGCTCCCTGAGCCTGACATATTTCCAGAATATGACTATGTTAAATGATGAAAAGAAAAATAACAATACTGATGCCATTGCATCAAATTTTTGCTTCCACAACAAATTTCGATATTTTATATTGCTATTGTCTAGTCTTGCCTTAACTTTAGTCACAGGCAATAGTGTGGCTCTCAACTTTACGATTATTTGTATGAACAAAGAAGGAAAGGATGACCAGTCGCTATTAAATTTAAACTCTAGTGAAATAATTGACCAAGGTTAGTTAAAGGGGCATGCAAGTAAGAAAGGCAGCAAGAAAAGGCGAGGACCACTAGTTTTTTCGTACTCGTTAAATTTTTCATCTAGAATTTTTAAGTTTTCTGCCTAACTTTTAAAAGTATAATAAAGAACAAATATCAGATTTGTCGCGAAACGAATGAGAAATTGGATGGTTAAAAAAAATTGCTGGTCTTCGCCTTAACTTTTTGAAACGTACGGGCATTTTTTTTAACCACACACATCGCGTCTCAAAAATACAAAAAACTTTAGATGCAGAAAATTTAATGTTTACACTGAATCAGCAAAGTGCCCTATTCTCGGCAATTGCTGTAGGCACTTTTGTTGGAAGCGTTCCATTGACGTATTTGATAAGCAAATTTAAATTCAGGTTTTTTTACTTGAATTTTCTTTTTCTAAAAATGATTTTTTAGAAATATGTTCACTTTTTATGGAATTTTAAGTTCCATCGCAACGTTATTGACTCCGTGGGCTGCATATACTAATTTTTATTTGCTGGTCGTTTTGAGAATATCACAAGTGGGCTGTAGCATTGTTTTAAAATTTATTTTAATTATCAAAAATTAAGGGTCTAGCTGTTGCTATTTCTTTTGTTTCGATGGGTAGGTCCAATTCAATCATTTGCTAATAACACCTTTAGAAAAAAAATTTAAAAATTTCAACACCTATATTTAAATTATAGCAGCTTTTGTGAAAAAATTAAACATTGAAATTTTTTTAGCAGCCATTTGTAATGCGTGGTCGCCTCTCCAAAGCAGTGGTTTTTTTCTGAGCTTTCTGAGCTGTTCCTACCAGCTATCAATGATGTTCACTATGCCTATAGCTGGTGAATTGTGTGAATCCAGATATGGATGGCCATCAGTATTCTATTTGCAAGGCACACTTTCAGCTATTGTTTTGTTCATATTCTACTACTTCTACAGAGATCAAGCTAGACAACAAAGCTATGTCAGTCAACAAGAAATAGCTGCAATTGAACTTGGAAAAATTAAAGCTATTCAAGACAAAAAAAGCAAGCAGAAAGTGCCTTATCAAGCAATGTGTAAGGATACTGCTGTTTGGGGTGTACTTTCAGCTAGCAGTGGATCACTTATCAGCTACTATTTATTTGTTCTATACGGGCCTATTTACTTGAACAAAACATTGAAAATGGACATTGAGAAGACTGGTCTAGCAAATGCTATACCTTATGGCCTTTCAATTGCTGCTAAGCTGTTAGCAGGACCACTTAGTGACCGTATCACCTGTATTTCAGAGAAAACACGAATTATTATACTCTCTTGTATATCTCAGGTATCATTTTAGCAAAAAAAACTGGCGCTGCTGTAATATAAACACCCCCCCCCCAAACCGACTTTTTCAGGTCAAAATCCATTTTTATGCAATAATTTCGCTATAAAAGGACCAGAAAAGCAATTTGAATGCGATTACGGGCTGTATAGGGAGTGAAAGGGAATAATACGTGGGCCACTTTTTCGAGGTGGTTGGGATCCTTACAGTATTAATTCTCTAAGGGTTGAAGGCTCTTGTAAACCCAGGATCTTGAGGTGCAGCAAAAGTATGAGTACTTTGAATGGATCAAACCGATCGGCGAGGTGGACCCCGAAATACTTTTTGAGTGGGAGGCCGAATTTTTGGATGCTGGGCCTCTGGCCCGGCCTTGTGAAACGAGGGGAAATGCTCCTCGGTAAAAAAGATAAGATTTGAACATAGTTTTGAATACTGGGCCTACCGCATAAATAACTCTGGTATGCATGTTTTTCATGCATCCAGAGTCACTTTCGAATGATTTGTGTCTAAGGTATGTGGGTGTGCGCATCTCAACTCCAAGCCCCCAAGCCCCCTGCGCACCCGAAGGGGGCGAAGGGGCTTGAGAGTTAGAGATGCGCGCACGCACTTACCTTAGACATGATTCCGAGAAGTACACTTGACCATAAAATGGGTATAGAGTCTATCTTTGCCACGGCACGAGTTGAAAAACATGATAAAGCAGATGACAGTAGCGTCAAAAAAAGGATATTATTTAAGCCACTCGGCATTTAAAGGAATGACAACACGACTAACCCCATTAAAATCATATTTAAAGTAAACACAACTGTTTTCATGCACCCTGATAAAAACGGGGTCAGTCCGTACGACCCGCTCTCTGAGATGATTTGGCGATTTCGTACCGTCTCGCTTGACATGCATTACTTCGATGTTTTTTTCAGAAATTGTATCATGAAACTCTTCTCAATTTTTTTAAATTTTTTTTGTAAACTTTCACTAGCATATTCTAGCATTGTCGTTTGTTTGAAAACAGTTTTTCCTTCTGAAAACTTTGTCGTGACAGTTGTCTTGAAATTTGTTCGACTTAGAATTTAGAATTTGATTCAGGCAAATTTTTAGCAAACATTTATTTAGGGATTCAGAGCTTCAAGAGAACTGCCCGCACCTCCTGACTTAATTTTTTCAGTTTCTAAGCCAATCAATTTTCAGTTTTAACAAAGGTGAGGAGAAGCCTAAGCCATAAAAAGTATGCCCGCATTTCGAAAAAGAGAAAATAAACCCTGTTTTTCACACTAAAGAAATATGGATTAAAGTAGTCGTTTATAAGAAACATCAAAAAATATTTTTTTGAAATAAAAATGTTGTAGTTTGGAACCGCAGGATGCTTCATAGCCTTAAAATTTCTTCCAACAAATTATCACAGCTTGGTTCAAGCTAGTTTTACAGCATCCACTGTGTTTAATGGACTAATTCACGTGGGGGTCTTCAAAGGAAATCAACTGGTAAAATAATAAGTACGCACATATTTCTAAAGTGAAAACCCAAATTATAGATGTCCCAACACCTTGCTTCAGTCATTCAGTCCTGGAACGCAATCATTAGTAGCATTGTTGTGCTGGTTATACCTATTTTTGTCTCAGTCTTAGCTCCTGATAATACTCCTCAAGAGGTTGTTCAATGCGAATTTATTTTCATGAAGCTGCTGAACGCTCTCTTTGTTTAGTGGGGTCGAATTTTCCTGACAATAGCAGGGTACATGTTTGCAGTAGGCACGTTTTATAGCTTCACTGCCAAGGTGAAGCCGCGTCCTTGGACGGAAGAGAAGGAGTTGTCGACGAAAACCAGAGCTCAAGCTGTTTCTGCTAAGTAGCAACATATTTATTGCTACAATTTATTTTTAATTCTTCTTGTGACTTATTTGATTGATAAAATATGTTTATTTTTCTTACTTTATTTATTTACTAGACATCACATCAAAATATCGAAAAAAAAGTCTTTATAAAAGTGGAAATTTCGACCCTACCGGAGTATACTTCTCCCCCTCCAAATGACCTCAGGAGTTTGAAAAGAACATTATTTTTGAGTTATGGTTAATAAAAATTTGAGTTTTGGGCATTTTGAAATTTCGACCATTTGCCTGTTTTGGCATGTTTTGGTCATTGTAGCTGGGCAAAAAGAGGAGCTTAGGGGCTTGAAAGCTTGGAGTTGAGATGCGCATACCCACATACCTCAGACACAAATCACTCGAAAATGATTCTGGATGCATGAAAAAGCATGAATACCAGAGTTTCTTTATGCGGTAGGCCCCAGTCAACAAAACTATGTTCAACATTTTCCTTTTTACACCAAATTGGCCTATTTTCGGTCCTTCCCCACCCCGAAATAGCCCTAAATCCCTTCAAAAACGGTCAAAATAGATATTT
This sequence comes from Ditylenchus dipsaci, assembly GCA_004194705.1. NCBI lineage: Eukaryota > Metazoa > Nematoda > Chromadorea > Rhabditida > Anguinidae > Ditylenchus > Ditylenchus dipsaci. The sequence continues at coordinate 63,581 of SADC01000466.1, forward strand.
TTGGGTGGTCCCAAAGCTCAATATTTTTGACTAGAACTTAAAAATAATGTATTTTTTGAGCTTCTGAGGCAATTTTAGGTCGATATGGGCTGTTTGGAAACACTTTAAAGAAAATTTCATTTAGGGGGAGAGGGGGGGGGTATACTCCGGTAGAGCCGAAATTTCCATCCGCTGAAATTTGAAAAATTAGAAATTGGCCAAGTAATGGGCTAAAATTCAATTTAGTCAGCTAAATTTTTTGAGTGATTTTTTTTTTGTAGAAATCAGCAAAAATCATATAAAGTGCAGGGTGTTTACGTTTAGAAAAATCGACTCTCTATATTGACTCAAATAGAGCTGAGTCTTAAGAAGATTTGTCTGCAAACATATCAGCTTGGTTGATTTCTTGTTTAGCTTTCTCTAAAAGGCAATAAACGAGTTGCAGTGTTTACTCGCTTATTATTTCACTGCACCCATATTAGTCACCACTAAACTGTTTGTTTTGTAATCAATCCCAAATCGAAATGGAGTTAGAACAAGGCAACACCTTAATCCATCAAATCACCTCCAATATCCAACAACTTAACCAGAATGGTTAGTTTTCAACTTGCCGACATTGTCTAAGAATAAATTTCCAAAATTTTAGTCCAAAATCTCAATGTTATTGTGGAGAAAATCGGTGGACCCGATGACACTGATACCACTAAAAACTCAATGTCCACACTCGTACAGAACAGCAATTTCCTATCTAAATCTACAAGCTCATTGATCAAAAAGTTGGTGCCTCTGTCCAGCGATAATGTAACTTATTATTATTTGCTTCACCAAAATATTTAGTAAATCATTTTAGAGGCAGATTAGAGTGCAAAGCGAACGTTTGATGAATGAGTATATGGCTGTTCTCAATCGGTATCGCCTTTTGGTTAACTTGAACCTGAGCCGCCTAAAAGGAGACAATTTTGAATTTCAAAGATCTATACAGTCAACCCCCGCTATAGTGACACCCCTCGGGACCGGCCTTGGGGTGTCACTGTAGCGAGGGTTTTCAAAAAGTTTCTTGAAAAGTGTCACTATGTCGAGGGTTTTGCAAATGGTAATACAGTCACCTGTCGATTTTATGTATAAACCAAACGCTTATACCGTCTAGGGTCTAACACTTTTCAACCCGATTTTCAAAGTCTTTTGACAGCTCTGTTGCGTCAGTATAATCTAAAACATGTAGATTTTTCTGGTCGAAGGTTAGTCAATTAAACACTATAAATTCTCCATTCAGACTCGCAATTCTGGAATTAACGTACACATTTTTTCAGGCTCTAAATTGATGGTTGCGGGCCTAAATAGCGAAATAATAGTGTTTCCTGAGGGAAAACCGAAATGAATAAATTTCATTAAAGCAGTCGTTTTCGGCATTATGTACATCATTGGGTTAAATATTGGCAGCAAAAACAAAGCAAAAACCACGTAATTAATATGGAAGAAATTCACGGAGAGCTCGAAATTCGTTTTTAAAAGAACTTTCACTTAAAGTTGCAAATTTAATTAACAAAACTTGACATGTGTCACTATATCGAGGGTTTTTTTATTTGTTGGGACCGGCCTGAGGTGTCACTATAGCGAGCGTGTCACTATAGCGAGGGTTGACTTTATAACACAATGTCCCATTTCTCAAAACTGTTAACTGATTTTATGATATAAAGACAGAAATATTACAAAATTTGTTGGTCTAAATTTGCAGAATCGAACTAAATCAAAATCCATAAAATCAAATTTAGTCGATTCAAGTAATATTCCTAACTTAGATTACAAGCTGCCCAACGCAAAGCCGCTTTCAAAGAGAAAGCCCAGATCAAGACAGTCTCGGTTGAGGATGAAATATTGTCTAGCCAAGGAACCTACAAGGTTGAAGATGACCAGTCTAGAATGCAGTTACAACAACAGCATAGGGTCAATCTGAACGAGATTAAGGAGCGACAGCAGGTAAGATTTTGAAAAAAGATCTTTTCATACTTTATATTTTCAGGCTCTGTCCCAACTTGAATCTGACATCGGAGACGTCAACCAAATATTCAAAGATCTGGCCATGATTGTGCACGACCAAGGCGAAATGGTGGATAGTATTGAAGCAAATGTGGAACATGCTTCCATTTACGTGGAACAAGGCCATCAACATGTCAGCCAAGCGCTGGTATATCAAAAAAAGGCTAGGCAAAAAAAACTTCTTCTGTTGATATTTTTTACAGCTCTGGTGCTCATATTTGCACTGTTCTTTTATTTATGGACTCGATGATTTTTTGTGAAAAAATAATATTTTGTGATTGCTGTCCGATTTTAATAGTAGCCATGGCGGAAAATTTTTCGACCCACTAAAAATTTGACAAACTAGACAAAAATGCTGATTGCGAAAAGGACGGAAAAATATTAAAAAATGGCTGATAATTAGAATGGATGCATTATTTTTTTGTATGTATCAAATAGATCTATTATTATTGTCGTTTCATAACAGTTATTAAAAAGTCCCAAAATGTTTGCATATTTATATATTTACAAATAGATTTCCAATAAATCTATACGAGTAATAGTAAGTTTTTTAGTCAAAAATCAAATTTTTAACGACACAAAACTTGTGCTGTCTTAAATTGTAGTTACCGTATTTATTCTAATAAGCGCCCATGGGCGCTTATTTTTCAATCCCCTTCGGACGTGGGAGCTTATTATAGACTGGGCGGATCATAGAGACGGGGCGCTCATTTTTCAACCCTGGATAAGAACGAAAATTTCAATAACCAATTTTTATACATCACACGAAACAATGAACAACTGAAATAAAACGGTTATTGATTTTTTCGGTGCAAAAAGGACCTTTTTGGTGCAAATTTTACTTTGTTTTTCGCGCATATTTTGCTTTTGCAGTTTTCTGTTCGATTTTTCAACCTTTTTTTAAAGTAAAAATACCATCTGGTAGCTCTGCGATTCTAGTTTCTGATATAGTAGTATTTATTGCAACATCGCTATAAAAACTATTGAAAAAAGTAAAAGTATGAACCAAATCATTTTTCCTGCCTCGCTTTTCACTTCTACCTTTTTGTTCTACATTTTACAAATATCTGATTAGAAACTAAAATCACAGGACTTCTCGATGGTGTTATCACTTTTAAAAACAAGGTTGAAAAACAAATAGAAAATGAAAAAAAACCAAAATTTGCGCCGAAAAAAGTAAATTTGCTACAAAAAGACCAATATCTAAATAAAACTACAGATAGAAGTGGTGCATTCGAAACAAATCCGTTGAAGACATAATTTCCGAAATTGTCTGTTTTGTTTGTGAATACGATGTAGTAAACCGGCCTTGGGGCGGGCGCTTATTAAAGACTGCGCGAATAATAGAGATTGGGCGGTAATTAGAATAAATACGGTATTTAATCGGCACTTGTTCACTTGGGGGGTCCCTTTTTTGGTCAACTATGAATAGTGTTTAGACGTCTTCTAAGTAACTTTTATACGCTAAAACGATAAAAACGTTGTTTCCCAACAATTTCCGTACTAAAACGAAAGCATTTCAAAAAAATTTTGGTTACCATAACTTGACCAATTGCCTTGGTCCCCCAAGCTGAATAAACCAAAAAGGGTACCCTTCTAAAAACCCACAAAAATGTGACTACTGGCACTTCGAAAATCTAAAAACTCCTCGATACCCTCATAACTTTTTTGTTAACTGACCTTTGGTCCAAGAGTCACTCCGATAATTTTCGTTAGCCTTCAAAGCTAAGAAAGCAGATTCACGAGGAACATGGATACGCTCTGCGAGAATACGTGAAGAAAAAGTTTCATCAAAATTTCCCTTCGTTTGTAATTCACCTTACTTTCAGCTTTATGTTCCGAATTTGCAATAAAATTAAATCTGAATACACCATCTGAATACAAAACCTCATTTTAGGCCATTTTCAGGTGAAAAACACCGAAACCATAGGGGGTACCAAGCTGATACCCATTTTGCCTTTTTCAGGCTTTTTGCTCTTATCAGCCACGTTGCCTTTTTAGTATTCGACGAATCAAGCAGCAATTATCCCTAGAAAATATCGAGAATATGGTTCTTTAAATAGAAAATAGAAAATATGGTTCTTTTTCATTTAAATAAAAAAAATATTTTTCAGGCCATTTAGGTGGATATCCACCTGGTCAGGAGGTACGTTCCCCAGGTTTCCGGGTTTTTGTGAAGCAAATCGTGAATTTGCCCTCGACAAACCCAATCCACTACATTTGGCACAACAGAAGTCGATGAAACATAAATATTTTGAAAATTCAATTCGCAAAGTACTATTTCGGGAATCCAATGACGGGAGTCTGAACAGCTTTGAATTCACTTTAGAAAAGTCTTTTGGAAATTTAACGAGGAACATACTAAAATAGATGCAATTGTTTATTTACTTTTAAATGCCACTCAATGGGGTATATAATAGGGTTACAGTAGAATCTGGATACAACACCACCCGATATAACACCACCCTCAGGGGGTGTCAAACACGTCGAAAGGCAAAATCGACACTTTCTTGTCGAGACAAAAAAACAAAAAATAAAATAATTTTAGTCATTTTTTCAAAATGTGAAGTTTGGCGGAAAAGTTGCCTCTCTAAAAATGTCAAATAAACCCTTGAATGTCAGAGTAGTTGATAATAAGGTGATCACTTGAGGAATTAGCTGATCTAAAAATAATTTGATGTTTCTAGTATAATTTTTTAGAAATTTTCAAAGTCTACAAAAAGAAATCCGTTTCGGATTTCATTTAACAATTTCTGCGGTCATATTCATGTAGAAAACTGTGTTACTAAAGAAGTACTAAGCAGCAGAGAAAACGTAAGTTATCTAAAACTGTAAAAGTTCGTAAAATAAAACAGAATTTAGGCTATTTACTGTGCTGGAACTGAGCAGGTTGACAAACACGATTGTCTATCTGACCAAGAATATAATTCTTCTGAAGAAGACTCTGATGAAGAACTTTGCTGTGGTTATTGCGATTGTTACGAGCGACTAAGGCACTGCTCCAAATGTCAGCAAGTCTGCTATAACGGAGATTGAGGGAGATTTTGTGAATCAGACTTCGAAGATGAGCTCAGATGTGAAGATTGTGATTGTGGCAGCCTGATAATTGATTGCGAAAAGTGTCAGCGGATCTGTTACCAAGGAGAATGGCACTATTACTCTTCTTCAGAAGCTACATCAGAAGAGGAAGACTGGGATGCTAAAAATTTAGAAGTTTAAATTAAATTAAAAGAAACAAGCGAATGTCCTGTCAAAATGCCTTCCAGATATCGTAAAATTTTATTTTTCCTCTTGCAAAAAATCACCTCTTACTGCTGGACCAAAGGCCGCAATCGGAATCCCGTTAGATGTGCGTTTTATGCTATGCTTTCAATCCTTATTTTACTTGGCCAAACTGTATTATGAAACCTTTAAACCTCGTGGAAACCAAATTTTCTTAACAAGTCACATTCATATTCATGATTACAAAAAAATTATATTTAAAAAAATTATAAACACTTTCAACAGATATGTTTTTGTGCAGTATATGATATAGGATGAACACCCACTCATCCTGAATCAGATTTTGTCCCGAAGAAGCCCGTGGTACCTTCTTTAAATAGGTATCCATCTCTAGAATCCAAATTTTGGATTTAGCTGAAAATAATTCAAAGTCATTGTACGTCCTGAATACGGGTCGCACTACTAAGACAGCAATTTGACCTGCAGGAACCCTAGTTCTGGAGTACTTTGGTACCCTGCAGCATACCTGCACGGGCTCCGACGCCCGGTTCCGATTTCTGGGGTGCCCGACGCCGGTTTTTTTGATCTTGCAGGTATTTCCCGTAGGGTATCCGGGAATACTCAGGTTTTTGTAAGTAGGTAGAGAGGGCGGCACGAAATTAATCCACACCGAATTGATCCACATTTTTCAAAGGGCGGGCGCGAAATGTCATAGGGCGCAAAATGGCTCGGGCGCGAAATGGGCGAACCCTAAAAAAGGCTGTATTACTCATTTAATTGGGAAAAGTTGAATAACAATGCAAAATTTTTTGACTACTCAAAAATAAATACTAACACTTCGGCTTGTATTTAGATTAATTTAATTTCTGGAGGTTGTTACAAAATGGTACAGTGTAGCTTGAAAATTCGTTAGTATTGTTTGGTTACAGACCACTTTAGTTAAGTCACTTGGATTGGCCTTTTCAGTTGCTTATGTGTTTATCAATTGTCTGAATTTACACCAAATTTATTTATTTCAATAAAAAATAATGTTAAAAAGAAACGATGTATTTTCATGAGCGAATATTTTCATTTTTATTAGCAAATCGACTAAACATAAGACTTCCCGCTTTCCAGTTGGCGCGTTTAGGTGCGCCACCTCCTCCACCTCCAAAACCTCCACTTTTCTTTCTTTTGAACTCATCTGACACACTCATTCTCCTGGACTGTCGGCGATGTCTAAGACCACTATTAGACTAACTATAAAAAATATTTTGAAAACACAAACCCCTGAACGGATACTCTACGACTACTAGCTGGTGTGTCTGCAGTGTCCATGCTTGAGTCTCTTCTATGCATTATCACTATCTCTGGAACATATTAAATGTCACTAATTTATTAGAAATGCCAAGTTCCTTCTCTCCCTGGCCCGTACCATAGGATGAGGGTTAACTTACCCGGGTGAAATTACCCGGGTGAAATTGCCCGGGTAAATTACCCCTCAGCTGAGGGTTAACCGGTACCATAAGAAATTTATTTACCCGTTACCGTTTATTTTACCTTCAGCTGGGATAGACTTACCCGTTACCCGGTTCTTATGGTGAGAGTAAAAACAACCACCTGTGTATTAGCTTTATTTAGAATTTCTCATACAACGAATATTCTGCGCTATTGGTAGTAAATTTAAAAGGAAAATATTCAGGCGTGAATACTGCCATGAAAATTCGCGCCTGATTTCACGCCAAAAATTCATGCCTGAATACTTGGCGTGTGAATTTATTTTTTTGTGAATTCGAAAAAATCTTGAAATTTTATTTTTATTTTTGGAGCTCGAAAATTTTCCGAAATCTGAATTCCGAAATCCGATACTTTTTGAGTTCCGAATTCTGAAAAAATTGGTCAAGTTCCGAAATCCGAATTCCTATTCCGAAGGCTGAAGCCCCCAAAAGGTCATTTTACCTACACCTTCTTCGACTTTTATGGTGTTTTTAGAAGGAAATGAAAAATTTCATTGGGAGGGGAGATACAGCCCGGTTAGCCTCCCCCTGGATACGTGCCTGCTTACAGGGGTAAACTTATATTCAAGTTGAGGGTAACTCTTATAGTGAGGGTAAGGGTAGATTCACCCTCAGCTGAGGGTAAAAGGATAATAAAACAAAATATCTCACCAGGAACTTCAGCTGAGGGTAAACCTACCCTTACCTTCATCTTATATTACGAACCCTGGATCTTTCTGGTTTAAAACCCAGGTTTCGACATTTTTGACAATCTCAACTTATTTCTTCAGTCCGAAAATGCAGGTTTTCTTAGTTTGCCGACGGTTTTACAAATTTGAGGTATAGACATTTACGTACCCTGCTCGAGGATAGTTAAACAAAGTATCTCACCAGGAACCACATCCATAGCCTCAAAATCTTCTACTTCATTCTCTTTTCTGGTGGGCAAACCGCGAATATGAGTCATGTTTGCAGAAGAAGTCTCTGAAGTCTTTTGAGTAGAAGCGGATGGTGTGCTGGAGGACTTGGAAGAATGCCTGTCACTCATCTTTCTTTTCTGGAGGGGGTAGCTTGCAGAGCTATAGCTCCATGAGCGGGGATCGAGGTAGCTAGAGATCTAGGTGGAGCAGTGACTCCTTGCACTCTAGAATTGCTCTTGTAGACGACCACAGTGCTGGTGGGTGGCTCATTCATGCGCATCCCATGCTCCTTGATAGCCAGATCGTATTGGGCAAACCGAAACTTTTGCTCTTCAATGATTTCTAGAGTGCGTCGAAGAGCTGCATTCTTGCCTCCGGTGGAGCCGGACACCTATTTTAATTTACTGTTCTAAGTCTTGTTTTTGAAATGTTAATTATGCTGGTTTACCATCCAGCCATCTCCACTGTAGATGGAGCTCCCAGAACTGAAAATAAAGTATAAATAAAGTATTTAAAAAGATAAATAAAGTATTACGTGATGGTAGAAGACCAGTAGGCAAGAAAAAGCATACAAAGAGCAGCCACTGAAATGTAAGTATTGTACAGTTTCTCTCATCGGCTATATTTTACTGTTTGAATCGGTTTCAGGTATGCTTAAAACCAGGCTTCTCATCTGTACTTTATTTAACTTACTTACTTCATTTGGCACCCTAAATCTTTGAAAATTTATAGATTTTAAGTTAAAATCTTTATTTTTGATGCTCAAATCTCAACAAGCACGGGTTAAGTGGCATTTTTGGACGAAAAATGCCCCAATTGTACTTTATTTTGCCAAATGTAGCTTATTTCAAAATTTTGAGATGAGAACCCTGCTTAACACTTTTATTTTAATATCAAGTTCTTTTTAAAATATATTCTTATCAGAACTTTTTAGTATGTTTTAGAATAAAAAGTTGAGTCGATGGCACTTGATGGCACCTGCTTTTATCAACTGAGAACAATTATAAAAAGTCAAATTTCGGTAAGGTATTTTTTTCGAAAACTACAATTTTTAGTAAGGTAAACGTTAGAAAAAACTTTTTTTCTCGTTTCAGCGCATAAAAATCACTTAAAGGAGCATACTCTCCGCTGATGGAAATATTTTAAAAAGCGGGTACCAGGCATGGAACTGCAAACACGCCTATATGGCCAGAAATAGGCGTTAAATAGGCGTATTTTTACGCCTATAAATAGGCGTCATTTTTTGCGATAGGCGTTACGCCTACGATTGACGTAGACGCCTGAGTTAGGCGTTTACACCTAATTCACGCCTATTTGAAGCGCCAATTCAAAATCATGTTATTTTACAGACTAGCTTATTTAAAAGTTTATTCGATAGAGCCAAACGTAGTCAATCCATTTTTCACCAATGATCGTAGCATTATAATAGAGGAAGTTTTTCCATATGTCAATCTGTTTCTAAGGTCTGGGGCAACGATTCCCAATGAGAAAAACGATCGCTCACTGGAGGCAGAGGAAGACGGGATGCACAAATTTTCTCTGACTAACTTAGACAATATCGGGTATGTCTCAATTCATCTGTATTTTTTTTCCAGTTTCACATACTTACATCTTGGTTGCTTCTTCAAAAGTCAAGTTCATCAATATTTAACTTGGGAAGTGCGGCATAGGCTTGCAGCTCATTTTCTATTGCGTCGTTTTCATCATCTTCATCATCATCAAACTCGCTCCTACGCGCATCAGTGATTTGTCATGTGCTCTCGTACTTAGCAGCAAATTTCCTCACAGCTATCATCGCCTTAAACTTTCCCACCATACATTATCTATTAATGATATTTCTTTAGAAAAGGCCCCAACATATTACTCAGGGTGGTAAATCGAGGTTTTGCTTTTTTTCGCCACCGGCAGCCATATAATTTGCTATAAATAGCCATACAAATATGAATGATATATCATTTTGCAGAAAAATCCCTCTGCTACAAAATAGTGCTCACAGATTTGGCATATGAACCCATTTTTGGAGTGTTTCAGAGTTGTTTTATGGACAAATGGCCGGTGGCTTACGCCCGGTGGCTCACTGTCGCCGATGCTTTTTTCGCCACCGGCGCTATACACAGCACCTAATCATGCTAAAAAAAGTTTGTTATACACCATTTTATAGGAGAAGCTTCACGCTACAAAGCCTAAATAAACGTTTCTGAAATTTAATATGTTTTTATGGATTTCTGAGCCCCGGTGGCGAAATTTTTAACCCTAACTTAAATTATGCCACCGGGGCTCAGAAACAAATGAAAACATATTAAATTTCAGAAACGTTCATTTAGGCTTTGTAGCGTGAAGCTTCTACTATAAAATGATGTATAACAAACTTTTTTAGCGAAATTAGGTGCTGTGTACAGCGACCGGTGGCGAAAAAAGCATCGGCGCCGGTGAGCCACCGGGCGTAAGCCACCGGACATTTGTCCATAAAACAACTCTGAAACACCCAAAAACAGGTTCATATGCCAAATCTGTGAGCACTATTTTGTAGCAGAGGGATTTTTCTGCAAAATGATATATTATTCATATTTGTATGGCTATTTCGAGCAAATTATATGGCTGCCGGTGGCGAAAAAAAGCAAAAACCTCGATTTACCACCCTGATATTACTTATATCTTAACGCAGAAAAATCAGCTTTAACATTTTTTTCAATCAATACAACGGTTTTCAAAAAACAACGGTTTTCAAAATAGAGGATTTCAAAATAGTCGTTTTACTAATAGCGACTTTCAAATTACAAGACTTAAAAAATAGCAACATTGATATTAGCAGGTTTTCACACTAAATTTGGGTGCATAGACGTTTCCCAAATTTCACCCACGCAAAGCCCAAAACGCGCGGTGGGTACCTCCTGGTCAGGTGGATATCCACCTGGATGGCCTGAAAAATTAAAATAATTTCTTAAAATAAACCATTTTCCTAATTTAAAATTATGTGAGGAATTGGGCTTGTTAAGACCAAAAGTGCGATTCCACAATGTGGAATCTACATGCCCAACCCCAAACCTAGGATGGCTACCACCTGGACAGGTTGATATCCAGGTAACTCCAGAGTAGGGGAATATTCACCCTAATGACCTGAAAAGTCAAACACTTGTCTTTTTATATCTGAAATTATGGTAAAATAAGGTATGTGCCCAGGTGGATTCGAACCAACAACCTCTACATCACCTCTTAGAATCGCTCAGAACTCCATCCAGAGTGACCAAACCAAGTCGTCAACCACCTGTAGCAATTTTTTTTTAAACTTTTTCGGGTTCCAAAACCTGTTTTCTGGATTGATTCGGGCGTGCTGAAGATGGTTTGACAGTGGTAAAACACCGTTTTCTCGGGTATTTTTTTATTTGTGGTAAAATCGGGTTTTGGTAAAATCAATTGTAACCCAATACAGTCAAGTCTCGATATAAGATACGCCCTTCCCCTTGGCCACACTAATGTACCATACAAAATCTTATTTCACTACTAACAAACCATTATCAGCGTGTCCGAATCAGTCCAGAAAACAGGTCATTGGACTTCAGTAATGGACAATAAACATGTTCGCTGCTCTTGGACTGATCTCTGACCCGCCGGTCCATGTGGTGTTCTACGTTGTGTAAAAAGAGTTGATGGTGAGATGAACGTGTACAATATCACTGGAGACTACTGTGATGAGCTGAAGATGTTCGGATTACATGGCTATGCTCTTCCAGGATATATGAATTTTTACAACGATGAAGGAAAGATTGCAAATACATTTTATAAAACTTCTGGATAGAAAGAAAAATTTGTTTTGATCAGGTTGTTACCACCATTGCTGCATTGAACTAGTGAAATTGTGAAAATTCAATGCAGAAAAAGCTATGCACTCATGCCGCAATAACATAAGAATATTAAAGAGAGTAACACAGAACATAAAGCCCTTTCAAGTTCTATAAATGCAACTTTAAAAACCTCAGAATAGTCTGTAAAATAAAACGATTTTGAATCGGCGCTTCAAATAGGCGTGAAATAGGCGTGAGCGCCTAAGATAGGCGTCTACGCCAATTTTAGGCGTAACGCCTATCGCAAAAAAATGACGCCTATTTATAGGCGTGAAAATACGCCTACTTTACGCCTATATAGGCGTGTTTGCAGTTCTCTGGTACCAGGTCAATTCAAACGAGAATTATTTTAAAATAAATTTTAGTTGATTACCCTGCGGGGAATAAGTAATCAAAACACTTCTTTTGTTCAATATTATTGGTGGCCTAGTGGATAGAGGCGGCTAAAGTTGGTCGTCGGTTCGATTCCACTAGCGGTGCAATTTTTCCTCGGCTTTTCCAAAATTGCGTCAAATTAATTCTCGTTTGAATTTCACTGGTACCCGCCTTTCAGAATATTCCCATGGGCGACGAGCATGCCCCATTAAGAAAGACACTATTTACAGTTAAAATAACAAGCCAAACATCCCCCCTTCCGAAGTGCACAAGTGCCGAGTCGATATTGTATTTCCACCTTTTTTGATTCCTTAGTGGACGAAATCGAAACTAAAGAAAAATATCAAAAATATAAACACGCAACTGACAAGTTAAACCAACTGAATGCATCACATACCTATAGCAATTGGAATTAGTGCTCTGTTCATAAATGTAGTCATTGTGTCAAAGCGAGGGTAGCGTTCATAGCTAGATCAAAATGACAGTTGAAAACCCCCTGATTAGAACAAAATACAAAATCTGACCTTAAAACTTGCCAGCCCAAAATGTGTGTTAGCTCTGATATTTGAGTCTGCAGTATGTCTGAAGCAACAACATCTATGCAACATATTAACTGTCTTAGTTGTCCTCACCTGACATTACTTTAAGAGGTATTAGAGGTTTGTCCAGCCTTTTGTCCATTGGAATCGCATCATCTGATACAAAAGTTGTGATTTCTACTTTTTATGTTAAATACTAAATTTACGAGGTAGAACCACAAAGAATCTGAAGTTTAATGCCCTGTTTTCTCTCTGAAAAAACAATTTGTATGATTTTCGTAAGATTTAACACTGGATACCCTGGATAAGTGTCCATCAGAACAACTTGATGCTTAGAAAACGTAACTCTAGATATTTTAATGCATGAAAATTTGTATTTATACAACTAGAAATACGATTTTTGAGACGACAAGCAGTGGCATTTCGACAATGACGATTGACCATTTTGGCTACGGCCTCTTTGAAAGGATCAATCAGTTCTACTATTGACATATCTTGACAATATGCTATTCTAAATAACAGGATTTTGATTTGAAATCTTTTTTGAACTTACCTTATACCCGAAGCCCATGTCAAAAAGTTAAGCTCTAAAGTTGTTTGAACATGAAAATTTACAAAAGCTTACAGCAAATCATATTTACTCCTATCATAGTCAACCCTTTTTAACCCCAACTCGTTTATACCGACAGCCTGAGCATGATTTGGACTAAACTTAAGGCAAACGGCACCTCTTATACCGACGCCTGACCCTGACTACTGGAACTAAGAACAAGGCTCTTTTCGTTGCTGATGCTGTCTTCCTTCCACTCTAGCCTCAGGTTTCTTCTCTTTTTCGTTTCTTTTTTTCAGTTTTTTGTGTAAACCCTAGGTGCGGTCTCGTGAGGTGAAAAGCAGGTACTTATGCACCTGGGATCCGCACATCAAAAATTAAGGAACACTTATTTTACGTTGAAAATTTTGAAAAAAAACTACTTTCGAATCACCCGCTAAGCTTAATCCAACAATAATTAAAGGTGTTATTTCTTCTAAAGAATTGAGCTACAGAACCTCTTCAATGTACCTATGACCTCTATTAATTCTCCATCCTCTAATAATCCTCACCCCCTATTTTTTTACTAGGATTTTAGAGTTAAGGCCATTTTTGATTTACCATTTCAAAATTTTTCAGGGGTTGAAAAATAATCCCCTGGGGACTAAAAGAGGTTATACGGTAAGTATTTTTTAAAGATTTAATGAGTTCTCGTTTAAAATAAGTTTTACGTATGTTTGAAGTGGGGACCCCAAGTGCATAGTACCGAAGACCATGATGCGTCAAATGATTTTCGGATCAGCCATCTAAAAAGCTGTGAGCATGGATATATCCCATGAGTCCTATATATCATATGAGCTTCTTAAACATACTGCGTTTTGCAACTTATGCAAAAAAGTTTTTTTAATTTTACTGTAAAAAACACCTTGCTGAGTTCTGTCTGAACCACCAGTCAGTTGACATATAGAAAAAGGCAAAAAAATGAGTAATACAAATATAAAGTTGTATTTCAAATTTACAGAGCAAGAATAATTAATCCTCATTTCTTCAAAAAAATTAACAAAAATAGTATTTTAACCAGATATTTGAGAAAAAAAGGTTCTAAGTATAGCTTAAGTCATTTATCAATCTAGCACAACAATTAACATCTTTAATCAATAATACTAGTGGCAGATGACGACAGATCATATAGCAGCTACACCAACTGCTCTTTCTTGCAACAAAAAAGCAATGGTCAGTAGGTTTTTTACTTTATAAATTCTAAAGTGTGAACGATTTTTAAAAAAACATCTTGTAAACAAACATGATTGCGAAAAAATTGAATTTTTACACAGCTTTACCTTTTCCTTAGCTTGACCAATGTGATTTTGTTTGACGCCAAATGGTATAGTTCCACCAGTTCGTGAAGACCTTTGTCAAGTTTCCGAATAAATTTCCGTGTAGACTTAGGATACCTGGTAGATAGCTGAGAGGAAACATTATATATTTCATGATATTGACCTAAGTTTTTGCTCTGATATAATAATTGAGGAAGAAATTATATGAATACAGTCAACCATCGATTTAACGTGACCCTGATTTGCCTTCACCCCCGATTTAACGTCTACCCTCAGCTGGTTAAGAGAAAAACATGCAGTAAAAAAAATCACGAAGAAAAGTAGGCGCTAGTGTAGCGGATGACCACATGGATACAATGCTTGATGCATGAATAAATATGCTTGAAAATAAGTGTCTTCATTTTTTGCCGTAGCGATGTGCTAAAATAAATAAAAAAAACCCTAGTTTTTTTAACCCAACAGTTGCATATTGTTGATGGTATTTGACTGTTAGGTTGGCTCAATGTTTGGTTACATAATAAAATTTAATAAAAACCCTTAATTTAACGTCACCCCACATGCTTTTTGTATTTAAAACCTGGGTTAAACGTCCTCCGAATTTAACGTATCCCCCTGGGCTCTCCGGGATGACGATAAATCGAGGGTTGACTGTACAAAAATAATGATTTTCACAGGCACATATTTATGACTAATTTATTCATTTTGTTCACAAATAATTGCTCGAAAGTATCGATCTGACTCAATTTATATTCGCATTACATATTATTTGTAAGCTTTTGGGTTTAAAAATTTTCACAATTTTTGATATGAATTTTTTCGCTACTGTGTTTCCTATATACTTTTTATTCTTCTAAATTTTTTTCTAACCACTGGTAAAAAACCGTCTACTCCTGATATTGCATCTACTACTACCACATCTCCTGATAGCAGCACAAGAAAGTCTGAAGATGGCCGCAAAACCATCAATGGGTTTTGTGAAATGTCAGAAGATTGCTTGGATTGTGAAGTGTGCATCTATTTCATGTGCCTCTACCATCCCATGTTCGGACTTCCACCCTGCCAAACTCCATCTGACTTTATTAATTCTATGCTTGATTAACAAATAATCACATGAATATTGCTTACTTTGTTAAATATATTTACAATCCTAAATAAAAACATATCAAATCCACCAATTTTTGTTTTTTTCAGACCAACAATCAGACCATTAAACAGTTCTGACTGTCCTGTACTCTTTTATGTATCGCCTTTGGAATTTTTGCCATTTTGATTGTCACACGTTTCCTGATTGATGACCAGGTGTTTATACAGGAAACGTAAATGTACTTTTTAAAAAGATTTGTACTTTTTTGGGACCCAAAATTTTATTATTTTTGAAGTTTTTAGTCAAAATCTTTTTTTCGGTGCTCAAAAATCAATAAGCACTGGATAAAATGGCACTTTTTGACGAAAAATGACCAAATTGTACTTGTTTGACCTAGTGTACTTTTTTCAAAGTTTTGAGTTACGTACCCTGTGTTTATATCTTTCTAAAAGTTGCTCGGTGTCACCATATGTGCCTCCAATAAGAAAATAAAACTAGTGAATCATAGTACAGTTAATATAAAAAACATGTTCAGGACCCACCGCAAAAGTGCTGGCGCAAGCTGACGCCATTTGAAGTGCCAAATATCAAAGATGGCATATGATATGACTTGATAATAAAGTCTTGCTTTTTGCCTGTCAAAGCACTTTTCTACTCACAAATTTTATTTAGATATTTCAGAAATCACTGAAAACGGAGCTTGTCTATATTTCACGAAAGAGACCAATGAATACTACCATTAAATTTGATAATAATAGAGCTGTTTTGACCAAGGTAAACTGCAGTTACCTATTCATTTTCCTTGACATCTTTTTTCTGATATCGTGTTTTTGCCAATCATAATCCACAAATGTAGAGCTCAAGCCAACTTCGCCCAACTACTCTTTCCCCTACAACTATTTAATTCTGTATCGTTTGAAAACTTATCAAAATACATAATAAGAGTGATAAAAGGTGGGCAAGAAATTTCATAAATTACAAATGGTTAAATTTTCAAAAAGCTGCGTTTTGATTTCTCTCCAGTGGCTTATTTTTTTCTACGCTAAAAAGTTTCTGATTTTTAGGAGGTTTAAAAATAAACCGACGTGTCAGTCTATTAGAGAAAATACGATAATTTATGGTTCATTACACAAGAGGAACCAAAAAATTGTATTCTTGACATTTTATAACAAAAAAATTAGTCTTTCGAAAGAAATAAGATGCGAAAACAGATTTTGGTTATCATGTCAGCTAAAACAGTGGTGAGCATTCGTAATGGTTAACCGGCTCTTGCACGACACGACATTTGCGGGCGAATTGTTCTGTAGGAATATAGGGTTATCAACAAGCAGGGCAGATTATGATGTTCATACATTACAATTATCATACATTATTATGACAATATTTTTTGTTGAGATAGAGAAAAATCGAGTGAGAGCACACAGAGAGACTAAGGTAAAAAACAGACGCTTTTAAAAAAATTAAGGCCGAATTCGTACAAATTCGTATTTGCTAAAGTGTATCAAAAAAAACAATTATGTGGTAAAAACAATATTTTTATAAAATAGTAAACAATTACCAAAAATATTTTATCATCCTTATAAAATAAACTTGTTTCTTTATGTTTGGAATTCCATTCATTGGGGAAAAATGCGTGGAATACAGAATCTGCCACTTTAAATTATGGTATTTCAAAAAAATTAATCTCTCAATAAAGCAGTCATTCATAGATTACTATTTTGAGCGCCTAGATTTGAGGGCTAGATGAGATTTGTCAAAAACTATATTTGAGTGCAGTCGACTCTCCCGATAACGAACCCCATGGGGACCGACTCTAGATGTTCGTTATTGAGAGAGCTCGCTATTGAGAAGGTCCGTTATAAGTACTTTATCGAAAATCCAACCAAACCAAAAAAAGTGTTTGTTATTGAGAGAGTGCGTTATTCAGGGGTTTGTTATTGGAGAGTCGACTGTACTATAACTTAAATAGACCGAGTGTGTCGCAGATGGAAGGACATTATTTCCATGCAATTTTGGTCTAGAAATACATCGCTCAAGATTTCACCACTTATCAATGAGGATCTCGAAAAATTAAGAAATTGGTATACCGTATTTCCTCTAATAACTCCCCGGGAAGTTATTTTTTGGATGCCCGAAAATCGGAAAAATTTGAGGTCGATCTCGAGATTTTGGGTGAAAATTCGAAATCGAAAAAGAGGAATCGGTAGAGCTCGTGGGAGTTAAGAAAACGCATAAAACAGCTTTGCAAAAATTTTACTCTGGGCTGAGATATATGTCCTCAAAATTAAGGGGGGGATATTGGAGGTAATACGGTATTATATTTTGAAGCCTTTTCAGCTCTGATAAAAACAGATTTTAGCTGGCTTCTTTTGCAAAAAATTTTGCTCCTTACTTGAAAGATGTTGATTTGAATGAGAGATGTCATTCTAGTGACTTTGCATTTTCCTGGAAAGTGACTCTGAGCCAAATTACAGAAGGCCAACTGCAGCACTTTAAAAGTCGCCGGCTTGCTAAGTTTACTGCTCGCTTTAGAAGTTAAAAACTTTTATTTTTTGGAATTCCCCGCCCGATGTGAGTTACTTTGCCAGTGCGTTTCACGGAAATCAAGGGGAAGACTAACAGTGTTTGTCAATCGTCTGTCAATTTTCACCGTCACTAATTTCACCGTCACCTCTTTTCACAGTCAGCATTTTAGGACCGCTTTTTAGATCTAAATTTTTTTAAACTTTTTAGAGTTTTGGTACCAAATTGTGGCCCTAAATGTCAGCCATTTTGTACTACAATTTCTGAAAAAAACCAAAAAGAATTTAGTTCTAAACTAAATATGAGACGCTTATCCTGTGTTCTAGAGTGAGAGAGTGAGCGCCTTTAAAGTTCAGATGTACACTTTTTCTATTTTTCCAGAAATTGTAGTACCCAAATGTAGCTGATATTTAGGCTACAATTTGTCTTAAAACTTCAAAAAATTTAGATCTAAACGCGGTCCTAGAATGCTGATGGTGAAAATAGTAACGGTGAAACGTCCTGCACCAGCCTCAACCGTATCTAAGTAGCGAAGACAGTATTCTCAGTAATGAGCTATATACGAAATGTAGCCCAGGTTCTCCTCTAAAAAGAGGAAAATTCTTTGCTTGATCGAGAAAGTGTGAAAACTAGAAACATTGAAGTCTGGAACTCATTTTGTAGTCAAATTAGACTAGTTTTTAAACATCATTCAAATTTTGCAAAAAATTAAAGCTCAAAATGCAAGGAAGGCCCGTGCTAGATGAGCGGTCAATGAATACTAACCTCAATCAACGCATTGAAAAACTTCGCAGGCCAGTTGCCCGACTGGTGGTTAACGTAGAAAGATTCTAGTGATTCCAGCAAATATCCAAGGAGAGGTCTGAAAAACTCATGGAGTGGCTGATTCTAACCTGGCCGACCAGAAGCTGGTCCTTCAAAAATTTGGCATACCCTCCAAAGTCAATTTTGTCCCCGTCGATCCGAATTCTGTCGCAGATGAGATAGACATTGCCACACAGCTTTAAGCACTCTCCACTGAAGAAGTGGAGTCCAGAAAATAGTTGGAACTGACGATGGGCGAAAGTCGGTGGATACCAAGTTTCCGGAGGCAGTAGAACACCAGGGAAATTGTCGGCAGTTACTAAGTTGGGCAGTTCTATATGGACTTGGAGATCTCCTATAAACAATTTAAAAAAATTTAAAGTCGACTGCGTGTCAAGCCACCAAGTGTCAAATAATGGTGTATAACGGCTCTGGCGCTGAGCCAGAGCAAGGCAGAACGAGATTTTCAAAAAGTCAAAGCCAGAGCACGAATTTGAAAAACTCAGAGCTAGAGGCGGATTTAGAGCAAAATTTTTGAAAACTCGAAGCCGGAACAGAACCAGAGCCAGAAAGAGCGATTATACATCACTGGTGTTAAAGACTTCAAAAAACAAAATCGACACTTTCCATGTCGAGACAAAAAGTTCAAAATGACTACATTTGATTTTACTAACAATATTTTGAAAATATGAATGTAAATATGGAAATTTCGAAAAAAAATATTATTTTTTATAAAGATAATTGAAATAGGTGGAAAAAAGTATGGAGCAGGTAGGAATTGAACCCACGACATTCCGCACGCTAAGCGGACGCTCTACCACTGAGCTACAGCCCCTCACATATATATATGATAACTAATCAGCTAAGCTGTATATTAAATTAACTACACAAAATAGCAACTTTTTTGTTTCGCAACAATAGCTAGCAGTCAACCATTTACTACAGCCGAGTCGCAATATAATACCACCCCTTGAAACGGGTCATCAGTAGTAATATCTCAAGGTTAGTCTTATATCCAGAGATTTTTTCGGTAACAAGCGCCAAAAATTCGCGGTGTGGAAACCAAATAGAAAACCAACTAACCTTTAGTGCCAACACAAATTTAAATTTAAAAATAAACTATAATTTCGGTTTTAGCTTGATTTTTTTTTTAAATTCAGTTCTAAATACAGTTGAGTTTATACCAGTAGTTTTAGACCTCATCGATCAAAAACTATTTCATTACGTGTCCTGTGTCAGAAGAACTGCAGCTGAGACTTAGCAATTTGACTGAATCTTCTTTTGAGCCTTTGCCATCCTCTCTCTCAAAACTTTAAAACTTTCTTACTGCGGTGGAATTGACAACAACAAGCTTGCGCAAATAAGAGACAGATGCACCAAACTGAAAGCTTTTGTTTTTACGGAGTGAGGCCAAGCTGTGATTTGCAATTACTAATTCCGAAGCTCAGTTGGTGGGGTATTTCAAAGATAAAAATGGTCATTGTGCATTTGGTTTACAATTTCTGGCTAAAAAAAACTTTTGTAAGTAAACGATTGAAGTTGTGGTCGTGTGTGCACCCCACATTACCATTTATCTTACCACAAATTTTTTATTCCATAGATTTGTCATTACTAATTTATTTCAGCCTTCGACAACTATTTTTGGCTGATGGCACATCCCTGCAACTTGCCTCTCTTGTTCATATGAAGAAGCTTGAATATCTGGAAATTAGCTTTCTTAATGGCATCACTGACTTCTTGTTGGAGTCAATTGTACGATGTGTATAGCTTAAAAGCTTACTCTTTATGAAAAAGATAAGCAAAGTCAATTCAATACCGAAAAAGGACTGCTATATTTAGCTAATCTCAAAAAACTCAAGCACCTCACTCTAAAAAAGTTTAAAGTTTTGACTGATACAGTGCTGAAAGCAATTGCTCAAAATAATTTTGCCTACAATTAGCTTTTAGATATAACATTCATAAACAATATACCAAACTTTAGAACTTGCGAATTCCTGGCTGTACTCTGATCACAAAACACTCTATTCTATTTGTCTTTGTAAATTGCGATCAATTGAACGAATTGAGTGTCACCTACTTTTCTAGCCAATAAATACAGTTTGGCAACATTTTAGCTAGACTCACTGCCCAACATCAAGATGACTTTCCTACACTATGAACCTTAGAAAAAAATCCTTTCGCATATTTTGTGACAGTCAGCAAATCAACGAGGGATTGAAAATCATTAAACAATTTTGAAAGCTTATGATATTTGTCGAATTTTTTTGAAACGATGAAAAAGCTTTTTGTCTCTTGTTGAGTTTGTTGTTTCATGAATAAATAAAAAGTTCAAAAGAGACCACCGTATTCACTCTATTATCTCTCACCCTACGGACCTCGTATCTCAGTCTAGAGCAAACATATCACAAATCTTTTTTTTTGCGTTTTCTTAGTTACACGAGTTTACCTCATTACACTTTTTAGATTTTGGTGAGAACAGGAAAACTCAAAATTGACTTCAATATTTTCCAATTTTTCAGCTGTTGAAAAAGGACTCCCATGTGGAGTTAATACAGTGAATACGGTAGTTTGGTATGGTCCCGATAAAGCATAAGAACAAATCTTTTTATTTAGGGAACCGAGAGAAATACATTTGCAACAAAAAGCCCTTTTAAAGTTAACGTTTCTAGTGTGCCTTGTTAGTGTAATTTAAATTAAGTGATTGTATGATTATACTTGCACGCTCCCAAAAATAAAAAAGCGACGGCATTTTGTTTTTAATTGTTTCACATTATAAAATGTTTTTTTCACAACTGACAGAATTTGCATAGTACTGAAAAATGTCTCGTGCCTTCTGTAATTTTTGAAATCATATATTTTTTGCATATTTCGAAGAGCCGGCGCCTCACAAAATTTTTGCTGCCGGCGCCCGCACGCTTCATTTTTTGCCGCCAGCGCTTCAACCTGGTTAATTTTCCCGGCGGCGCTGCGTGCAAGCATAGTTGTGACTTTGAATTCCTTTTAACTGTTTATAAATTCAAGCACAAAAAATAATGAACAGTTACAAAATTTATAAAAATTTACACCCGAGCTTTTTTTTGGAAAGATTAAACAATTTTTGGATTAGAGAGACTACATTGTCGCATGACTTAAACAATTTTTTAAATATCTAAATTATAAATGAAAAAATATAAGAGCAATTTAAATATAAGACTCATTTACCAAACCAAATGCTTAATTAATATGAACTAAAAGAATATATAGCAGTCTTTTAGAAAAAATCCCAGAGTATAGTAATTCGTGAATTTTATATAGACATATTTATCAAATGGTCAAGTTACACAAACATTTTTTGTGAAAACAATCATAAATTTTTACAACGGAAACAGCAGAGGTTATACTTGTTTATCTATATTTTCAGTGACTACTGCCTCAGTCTTTTCTGTTCCTGTTTAGAATCGTCTTTATGAAGACTTTGGATAATTTCTTTGACTTCTTCACTCGGAAATTGCTCTTTGAATATTGCCACTGATTTCCTGAACCGAGCTGTGTCTCTGCAAACAAGGGCATTTCAGACAACTTTTTGAAGTTTTTTTGGTAAACACAAAACTCTAAGATTTTTAATTAAAAGGCAAAAATTAAAGAAAGCGGACTGCTTTATAATGTATAGGCTTTCACTTTAAAAGTAAATACCATGTTTCCGCTAAAAGGTGCCTAGGGGCCTTCTTATTCAACACCCTAATGTTTCGAAAAATTTAAGGTTGATTGTGAGATTTTTGAGTGAAAATCTGAAATCGAAAAAGCGAAATTGTTAGAGCTTGTAGGAGTTGAGAAAACGCTAAAAAAAATGTAAAATTTTAGCTCTGGTCTGAGATACAGGTTCCTAACGTTAGTGGGGGATCTTTTTAGAGCTAGGGGCATCTTTAAGTAATACGGGTATCAGCAACCAAATGTTTGTATAATTTGCTTTTTATATTAGGATTGCAGATTTTTAGATTTACATTACTACAGGGTAATCAAAATTGCAGCATCAATAGAAAAATTTGTCAAGGTTTTTCGCCGGTGAAACCTTTTTCCGAGGTTTCAGCCACAATCATTTTATTTCACTCTAGCAATCTACCTCAAAATTAATTAGAGAGAATAGCACACACACATCACATTAAGAAGTTAGAAATGAGTTTTTTCAAGCAAAAAGCGCTTATTGAAAAACTTTTTAAAAATGCCGCAGTAATTTTGATTATCCTGTAGGAGAGTTTCGAAAAAAAAAACACCTGACAATTGAATATATTGTAAGTGAAATATATTTTTTATGAAAAACCTACTCTTCAAATTTTTCTTCCACTCTGTCATCCTTTCACTCAATTTCTGCCGGGACTCGCAATCTCATCTAATTTTTTTAAAGAGTTTTCCATCGATTTGATCACCTGGGAAAACAATTGTATTTTTTTATAAATAGCGAAGTCATTGGCATTGGAGTAATTTTTTATGAAAACGTTTATACTCTGACACCAATGGCAAGTTCAACTCCACTGCCAACACCAACTCCAAATACGTCCTTTATTTAACACAATAAGAAAAGCTATGCGTATAGGAGCTAGTGTTAGAGCTAGCGCTAATTGTCTATTGTTACCTAGTTTTGCGGCAATTTGATTTTACCCCAGATTTTGAAATCGTTTGAAGTGGTTTTTGGTTAGTCCAATCGCAAAATTTCAAAGACTCGGATAAATGAAATTTTTGCAATTAGACTTGCTTTTCGGTAAAATGGAGAGGTTATGTCAAAATGGCAATTTTTAAACGATTATCGGTAAAATCTGAAATTCGTGATTTTCAATACCAGACTAAGCCAAAGATGACCGGAAAAGGATTTTCGAATCTAGGGATGATATTGTGGCGAATCCTTGGTTGGAGGATTTTATTATGGGCGACGTTATATAGTTATTATGTAGTCTTACCGAAGTGCTCACAGAATTCCTGGTGGGTGCTACTACCCTTCCGTTAGTGTACGCTTCAAATTCTTCGTGGGTCAGATTGAAACTTTTTGCATTCATTTCATGTTGGATCCACTGCAGGGCACAGCTTAGGTGTGTGAAATAGTAGCTAAAATAAATTGGCTAAGTTTTGCAATATTTTTATTAAAATAATGCCAAACCCAGAGTGTCCTCGCATCACCCTTGAAGGCAAAGCAAACCGGCTGATAAACTTTAAGTTAGACTGGATCAACGGAGGATTTGCTTTTAGTATGACATAGATGAGTACTGGCAAAAAGTCATCTGCACTAGCTGGAGCTCCTTCAAATATGAAAACGGGCTTATTTTTGTTATAATTGTAGCAAAAAGAGTTCATCGTTTTTATTTGGCTCCAATTTAAAGTTGACAGTCTTGAGTGAAAATATGGATACAGTAAATGCTTTTCGAGCTAAATTTTTACTAAAAATCCAATATATAGTCGGACCTCTATATAGCGACCCTCTATTGCATCCACCTCTATGTTGCATCCGCTTTTTGGTTTTGGTTAGCCGGAGAATAAATTACTTATTATCAACCATCTATATTGCATGGACCCCTATATTACATCCGGGCACGGCCGGCCCCTTGAGAGATGCAATATAGAGATTTGACTGTAATAATATTAAATCAAGACATGCCGATTTTCTGAATAAGCGCCAAATAAAAAAGAGCTAAAAGAGCTTTTACCAAAATAAGTACCTGAGCGGCTCTCTTTTAGTGCTTCAAATATAGCTTCTGAACACCGGATTAGACAGTCCAGTTTTTGACCAACTAATCTGTAACTGTTCATGTCAACTATTTCAGTGACGGCGTCGTCAAGGAAGTCTTGCACCTGCAGTTTATTTTATTTATTTCATACTAAAAGAAAATTAGAGCTCACCTTGTTAGAAGAAAAATCAAGTGATGTCTCCAAAAAGCCGTGAGTTACCCAATGCAAAGATCTGATCCTTTCTTGTAGACTCAAATCTTGAGCTTCTTCGTCAGTCCTGCAATCACAAATTTATTCTAATATTAGCAACCAAATTATTAAGCAACACATACCTTGTGCAAAAAAGTATAGAATATGCTCGTCCACAAATATAATTTTCCAGCTCGATCATGAAATTAGTCACTTTGCATTCATCCGGAGATATATTCAAGCGACTGAACTTCTCGTTCATGGACCTGTACAGGCCTTGCACCTAAAAATAAAAAATAATGGCTGAGGAAGCACAATAAGAAAACCTTTACCATTTCAGACAAATCATCCATGGCCAAATGCTCGCTCTGAATGCATTGATTTTATTTAGACAAAAGATTGAATTCATACCCTAAATAGCTTGTCCATGAAAAGACCACATTGTTTCTCCAGATCACGTACCACATTTGGCACAAAAGTTTCACCCAAATATTTTTGAAATGTTTGAGCAGCTGATAGACTGTCTGGACTAGAAGGTCTGCAAAATGAGGATTTTTAGATAAATTTCATTTAGAAAAACTATTTAACTGTCTTATTTGAGTAAAAAAGTACCGAATTAGAAAAATGTAAGTTAAAACTTTGTGACTTGCGCGAATTGCAATCCATCGTTTTCCGACATCTTTATTGCAGGTGTTTAAAATGAGTGAAAATTCACCAAGAAAAGTTTGTATTATATCAATCATACTACCTATTTTGGAATTGCAACCAGAATATCAATATTCAAACAAGTGAAATTAATAATTGATAAAATTTCAGTTTATCTGAAAGAGATAACAAAATTCGATCACTGCTTTTACTGTATCATAGCCTTTATTTTTAATATCGGTAATATAATAAATCTTTTTCCATCTTCTTTTTGTTACCGTATTTTTCGGATGAAATCTCAACCCCTATATTTGTTGTAAGATTTAAGAGTTAAGGCTATTCTTCAATGACAATTATAAGATTTTGGACAGGTTGAAATATACAAACCCATGAGGTTCAATTCAAGAAAATACGAGGTTCTGTCCCACTATCTGGTGCCGAAATATGCCTTCATCCCTAATGTTGTTCTCGTTTTTCTTGAAAAATGCCTTGGTCCCTTGTGATTTTCAAGGTGATCATGTTAACAATAATCACAACATAACTATGATGTTAAAATAACTATGATGATCAAAGGGGCCAGGGCATTTTTCAAGTGAAAAACGACAGGGGAACCAAGACGTATTTTGGCACCAAATAGTGGGATAGTATACCAATTTATATACCAACACTGACTATTGATGCCAAGATCGACTCTACCCAGTGTGACACTAATTATTTTACCTAGAGCTATAAAATCTGTTTTTTCAGGATTTTAAGCCGAAATCTCTTTTTTTAAATCATTAACAGGTACTAAATAAAAGCGTATTTTTCATAGGTAGTTTTTTTTTTGTTTTTTTTCGCTGATTTCTCACCTTAAACCCATGGGTGCAGCATTACTAAAGAGACTAGATGACGAGGATGGAGACATGTGCTCTGCAATCAATAATGCTCAATAAAGTTTTCTAAACCTGGAAAAAATTAAATACCTGATGGGCTATTGCTGGAGAAAAGTGAAATAGAAGCAGATTTTGGCAGCAGAGATTTAATAGTGGAAGCTGCTCTAAACTCAGCGTTCTTACGCCTTTTTTCGGCTTCTTCTTGACTGAGCAGAAGTCTGTAACAAAAATTTGTTTTTGGCATAAATTATGTTTGAAATGTACAAACTTGTTTTTAGCATAGTCTTGTTTCTTCTTGTCCTCCTGTTGGTGGGATCGCCAACAAGATGAACACAGCCCTTTCCATTGTGGTGTGCCATAAAAGCCGCAATTGTTTTTGCAAAGCTATAATGTAACGAAAATATTAACAATTGGCTGGAAAGGCTATGAAAGTGTTATTACTAATAATAAAATATATTTTATTTCGTAATACCGTATTTTCAGTAATAGACGGACATGCCCGTCTATCTTTCAACGCTCCATCTAAGACTGCCTGTCTATTATAGAGAATGCGGCATTGTTTTATCTGGTATCTTTATGAAATTTTCTGATCATTTTTTTAAAGACACTTTTCTGTTTTTAATTTGCAGCTCTAAGTTTTTTCTTTATAATACAGTCCATTCTCGATTTAAGGACACTCAAGGGACCGGCCAAAGTTCGTTCCAACCTTGGGTCCGACCGTTTTCTTAGCTCGATTTTTAAAATTTTTTGCCAGTTATGTTTTGACAGTTTGGTCCCAAATATCGCAAGGATTCCGATTTTGCCGATCGTTTTTTAATAACTAAATAATTTTACTACTCAAAAAGCAAAACCTCGATTTAAGGACAGGCTTTTTTGAAAAGACCTGTTCTTAACTCGAGTTTTTGCTTTTTTAGATGAAAAATTTTGAATTTCTGAAAAACGATCGGCAAAATCGTAATCCTTGAAATATTTGGGACCAGACTGTCAAAACACAACTGGCAAAAAATTTAAAAAATTGGCTAAAAAAAGTGTCGGAACCAAGTTGGGACCGAACTTCTGTCCATAAATAGAGTGTCCTTCAATCGAGAGTGGACTGTATAACGAAAATATGGAAACAGTTATAGATTCTATAGTATAGAACAATCTTTATGAAAAAGTTCTAGTTTTCCAATCTCGTTGCAATCATAGTAAGTTAGTTACATTTTAGAAAAAAGATCCATAGCTACATGCGTATGAAAAAAAACCTAATTGTTATCAAAATAAAATTTAAAAACTATAAAAACGAAACACATAATTTCACTAACTGACTTAACAACCATTTAGAAAAAAAGTTATTTAAAAAGTACCAGTTCTTGTTCAGTAATTTGCACCCTTATCCTTTTTCATCTTTATTGCCAGAATCCATGCTTACTTTTGCGATAATAATAGACAATAAATAACAGAATGATGCCAACAATAAGTATATATCAGTTGACAGACGCAAGGGAGTAAAGAGCAGACTTAGCAAACATACATATTTGCCAAATTAAGCTGAAGGCAATTCGTGCTAGGACAAACCAAGGTTTTCAAACACTAACTTGACTCCACTATCATACAGGAAATTGCTTGTCATTATCTAAGTTAAAAGGGTAATTTGAGTGCATCTTTGAAAGTTAGAGAAAGGAAATAAGAATTTCTTTTCGAGAAAAGCAAGTCAACTTTCACTTGACAAATTTTGCAAAAAATAAAAATATATACAGCACAACATCCAGCTATCGCCAATTTTTTATCAAACCCCAGCGAATTTATAAAAGTCATTTTTCTGGCTTTGGATAAGCTACAGTCGACCCTCGAAACCATCGTCACCCCGTAAACCAACGCCAACTGTCTTTTGTATATTTAAGGCAGAGAATCTTTATGTAGTGAGATTTAACTTACATATTTGACCTTTTTCACAACAGAACACTTTTCAGACAATTTGTTGTGTTTTGAAAGAAATTAGAAAATTTTAAATGTGAAAAAAGATATATAGATGTCAAATATTTCTGGAGCTAAAAAGTATCCTCCACCAATTCAAATGTTCGGGAACCCACTACGCTTAAAACTAGAGCTGGAAACGGGACGGGATCCCGATCCCGCCCGATCGATTTTGGGCAAAAATCCGGATGCCCGAAATCCCGCCCGATCATTCCCGAAATTTGTCGAATCCCGACGGAAATTTATCAAATAAAAAAACTTACATTTGACGCATTTTTTTTGCAAAATTGATTCTTTTGCTCTCTTTCCAATATAATTTTTATTTGATTGTTATAGCTATGAGTCTTATCTGGAGTATCGGACTTTTCGAGAAACTGTCGTCATTTGAAGCTAAATTTGAAGCTATTTGAAGCTATTTGAAGCCATTGTTACTAATGAAAATCAAAATCTTTTCCCAAAAAACTCTAATAAATCAAAATCGGGTCTATAAAAATGAGCGTCGCCGCTTCCGTCGGTGCTTTGAAAATGTCGCCTCCTCCGCCGGCGCTTCAAAATTGACAATTTCACCCGGTGGGCAGTGTTGTGACTTGACTGAAAATTTTCCTCTCCTCTTCCTCATTCCTCATCGCCTCTAAAAAATTTTCCTCTCCTCATTCCTCTTCCTCGTCGCGTCTAAAATTTCTTCCTCTCCTCAGTCCACTTCCTCTGAGGAACACTTTTTCCTTCCTCATTCCTCTAAATTTTCCTCATACGCTTTTCAGAATGAGCGAAACTGCAACTAACTCTACACCTGGCGATGGAAAGGTCTCAAAAGGAGTTTGTTCGACTACTTCAAGGACATGTGCGACACGTGCGCGCCGTTTCCTCGAAAGTTCATTTCCCCGAAAAGTTCGTTTACGCATATTGTTTAATCCACAAAAATCTGTCCCGACATGAATGTTTGGTTGCTCCCCGTTGAATTGATCCTCCCAATTTGTAGGGTTCGAATCCCGGTGGTAGCAAAAGCTTTTTCTTTGCTGAAATATTTTCTTTGCTGAACTTTTTCTTTGCTGAAATATTTTTAGGGGACCAGTAGTATTGAGGTGGTAACACAGAGAAAGATGTACTCAGGTGGTAGTACCAAAATTACGTTTTAGCAAGATTTACGAAAACTGTAAAAATAACATCAAAACGTTATTTTACTACTCACGGCTTTTCAAAACGCCCGAAAGTGTGTCATTTAGCTTTTTAGACGCGTATGCATGGCGCAGTTGGTAAAGCTCTTCGTCACACCATTTACATAGCAAAATAGGCTATTTACTCGGGGTCACGAGTTCGATCCCACCCTCTGGTACATCCAATTTTTCACAAAAAAAAATTTGCAATTTTTTATTCACCCACTCGACTTAAAATCGAAAAGTATCAAAAACGTAAAAAACTTTGATCCAAGTGGACGACCGCTTGGTTTTGTTGGTACATGGGATATCCAGCAAAACTACGGTCAGTTCATAGAAAAAATGTTTGAACTAACAAATATATGCCTACCCTGAACCTAATGCTTTTCCTAAGTTAGACAATAGATGGGATGAAAAGTGAAAAAAAATCCCATATTTACCTAGGGGCCACAAATACGGTGGGGCCCAAGAAGGTAAACCTGGA
Source organism: Ditylenchus dipsaci (assembly GCA_004194705.1). Taxonomy (NCBI): domain Eukaryota; kingdom Metazoa; phylum Nematoda; class Chromadorea; order Rhabditida; family Anguinidae; genus Ditylenchus; species Ditylenchus dipsaci. Next base: position 93,244 of record SADC01000466.1, read on the forward strand.
CTTTATTGACTGAAGGCTCAGTTTTGAGGAAAATTTTTGTCTTCCTCATTGTCTCAAAAAAAATTCCTCTCCTCTTCCTCTTCCTCATCGCTCTAAAAAAGTTTTCCTCTTCCTCATTCCTCTTCCTCTGAGGAGAGGAAGAGGAGAGGAATGAGGAAGAGGAATGAGGATGAGGAAGTCACAACACTGCCGGTGGGTTGGCGCCGTCCGCGCAAGTAAGCCTGTGAGTCAAGCTTCCTCAGGCTTGAATATATCTATCCCTTCCACATAAAATAGCCAAATACAACTTTTTTATTGTTTGAACAGTTTGTGGTTTGTATTTATGTGTGTAGTGTGTGCGCAGCACAAAACTATCCCCTCCTGCTCTTTCACTACAACAGCAAGAAGAAATTATTATCAAAGAAGAAACAAATTAGGAGAATCTTATTTTTTAATTCTCTTAACTTTCGCCATCTTATGTCAATGTCCTTATCGATTTGTATGCATTAATTGTACAAATCTTTTTTCTCTCTAACAAACTTGCAAGTTTATTAATACTAACGTGAGCATTGTGGAACAGTTCATCTTATCTGATTGTCTTCTTCTTCTATGACGCCGTGATTGGGCTGTTCTTGTGCCTGACAATCTCTTATCTCATTTTACCACTAGGCGGTGCAATCCAATAGTTCTTGACTGTGTGTGTGATAACCTTTATATGTTTGCGGTTATAATGACTAGAAAATATTTTTTTAAATAATCAATCACCCTATTTCTTTGGTCTTCAGCAAAAGTCGATTATCAGATAAGATCAACCGAAAATTCTTGAATAATCACGGTCGAAAATTTTGGTTGGTCTATTTTTTGAAAAGTGACCCACTTGATTATCACAGAAACCAGTCTCCAAAAAAGCTGGATAAGCCACTAAAAATTTAGTAAACAAAATTTTCTTCCTTCACAGTTTCGCTTGCAAGAGTTGCAAGAGGACTATTCGAATTTTCTCCTGAAAACCGTCTGTATTTTTTTGCCCTTAGAATTATTCCAAGTAAAACGAAGAACAGGCGTATGCCATCCCTGGGTTTAACGAACATTTTTGTGGAGGCCTAGGTCCAGCAAGCTGATTGTTTTTAGATCACAAAGAGCTAAAAATCAGCTTGGGGGAACAAGACATCCGAAAAATAAAATTTTTTGGTCAATGCCAGGAATGGCTGTATGGAAGCTTTTCGTGTTTAGTGGTGAATCGAAAAAAATGTAAAAAGGCTAAGAGCAAATACAAGTTCGACCGGTTTCCTTGTTGGTGGTTTTCTAGTCTTTAAAGTCGATTTGACGTCGGCCAGTTTTAATTCACATTCTCCCGTTCTTTCACTGCTTATGATGCGTTTTTTTTATCAAGGTCGTACATATAAGCATAATTTCAGTAGCTTGGCCATTATATTCTGGTAATAGATTTAAAAAAATGCCGAGGACAAGCAAATCAGCCACTGAATCGCCAGAAGAAACTAGTGCACCTTGTAAAAATATTCCTGCAGTCCCAGAAGTAATGTGGTTGACTTGAATTGCGCTGTATGCGACGCCACTGCAGATGGTCAACACTTTGGGGCTGAGGCTTGTAGAGCTTGTGCTGCTTTTTTTAGGTACAACACACAATTTTTATTCCAAAAGTTATTGATAATTTAGAAGAACTATAGCTCGACGCCTGAGATATGTTTGCCGATTTGATGATGATTGTGATATTAACCAAGGTAGATATTTTAAATAAGACCATACTGTTTTGTCGTCAGGTTATAGAAATCCTTGATTTGTCTTACAAGAGAGGGACCCTGACTGTGACCTGTGGTTTTTTCAATAGCTGTTTTTTATGCATGTATTTTTGTAGAGCGTGCCCAAATCCCATGTGAATTCGGCTCCCCACCTCTGAAAGCTGATAAAAAAATTTAGGAATGACCCATGTCCCACGGGTCAGCTATGAAAAACCATGATAGGGGTATCGAGGTGTTTTTATAACTTTGAGTGATCCTTGTACCACATATTGTGGACCTCAGAGCTGGGGAGCCATATTCGTCAGGAACTTGGGCACGCTTCACAAGAATACGCAGAAAAAAAATTGTCATCGGAGTTCACCCAGATCAATGTCAGGGTCCCTCCTTGCTAGCTAAAATTTATTATTATTATTTGTTGATTATTTGACATGCCTAAGAATTCTGGAAAAGGGTTATACAGCCAGCTACCAAATATGGTAAAAGTTCTTACATTGTAGCAAAATTAGTAGCGATGGAGAATGAAGGCGAAAAACCCCTTTATTGTACAACTTTGTAACAAAACGTATTGATTTTGAGCACTGAAATACTGATTAAAGTTTAAGGCCTTTTAGAGTTTCCAACCGTTAGAGATACTTATTTTTGAGTTTAATTTTTGAGTTTTTGAGTCTATCCTAATTGCAGCTTGCCGTTCTCTATGCCGCTCTTGTCGCCTAGCTAAATGCTACAGTGTTGGTATGAATAACAGAGGTTTGTTCTGGAATACTCTTATAAAACCACATAATTACACGTCCGTTGCAGCTGTTCGCTCTCAATATACTACTACAATTGTCAGGCCCACTGCTCGCAAGACCAATCCCTCCCATCTACTGGTACTTGCACTAACGTCAATCCAATTCAGCCGAGCACTTCTACCCAGCTCAATTACCCATCAACCGATCAACAACCTCTGCTGGTTTCGCCGACTCCGATCTACCAGACCAGCAGTAGCATGTCTACACCCCAGAAAACCCCTTTTTTAGACTGCTCCTCGCCCGAGAACTCGTCTACCACTTACTCTGTGTTTGAAAGAAAAGAAAGCTCCTCTTTAATAAGTTCAGTCAATCAGCCAGAGGATAACGTGGTTGTAGTGGTGGATGATGGCTATCACAAGTCAGAAATAGCTTCCGAAGTCGAGAAGACTCTAAGTGATGTCCCACCTAACAAAAAATATTTGCAGGACATTGTCGAGATCAAAGCAGTAAGTTTTTTTTAATAATTTTTGATCAGATATAAATTTAACTTTACTGGAATTCAGCAAGGCTGCTTTGTGGACCGCAAAGCCTTGCCACCAACACATCCCATCCTAGCTAAAATGTTGATTGGATTCGAAGGACTGCAAAGAAGACGAGATGTTAGCTTTTCTAGAGCCAGGGAATGCAACGGCTACACTACTAGAATATTTATTGAAAGACAAGTGAGTAAAACTTTATTCAAGTACAACCAAAATCTAGATGAACGAATCGTAATTGAGAAAACAGACTTATGAAACTTGACCTATCCTATAATATTCAAGGTTTTAAAATGTGTATGGGCTATAACCAGGCTGACCAACTCAAATTTTGAAAAAGGGGGCAGAAATTTTCCAAAAAGGTGTTCTTGTGAGCTTTTTTTTCGAAAAAGTGGCATGGTGACGAAAAGGTGACAAAAATGTCACCTTTAATTTTTTCAAAAAGTGGCAACATTGACTGCAACAAAAACTTGCCACCTGAAGGTGGCAAGTTGGTCACCCTCCCTATAATCTTAAAATACCGGAGCACACTATCTGTATCGAGTTTTAACCAGTTCTAAAGCAGTTTTAGACCGTCTAAACAATAGAAAACATTTTTTTATGGCCAGTAAAGACATTTTCGAGACAAAAAATTCACCAAAATTTGACTTTTTGCCTTGGCGGACCAAGACAACCACTAGAATAAGGTAGGTGATTACCCACAAAAAGATGGAATTTGAACATAATTTGTTGTCTGGGGCAATTTTTTGAATTAAACAAAAAAATAAACCGCACCAAATTTCTGGGAGTTGGAAAATGACGCCAATAGATAGGCATTTATAAAAGTTTAGATTTTTGATGTACACCAATACTACAGAAACATAAGAATGGAGATAGAGTGGGTGGCTGAAATGCTGTCCACTTTCGATGGCTACTGCACTCTCCCAAACGCTGACAAAGTAATAAACCAATACTAATTTTCAGCAAAACTCACAGAATCAATTTTAGGTCACCCTTTTTAAATACTATTGGATCCACTTTATTGTGTTGGAGCGAAGTTTTGACACTTATCGAGTCATTGGACCTTCTTTTGCTGACATGAGACTTGTAATTACGAAACTAACTTTGCTACCCTTGAAAACTACATTTTAATTAGGTGTTTGCCAACGGAGACATATTAGATGTAATCAACTGCAACTATGACTTGAAAAATGTGTCTGACAGAGATCAGGCCGAAGTCAAATGGTAATTTTTAGTTGACTGAATACAAACATACCCTAAAGCTAACTTTGCAGCATTTCCCAACCCTGGTTTAAGCGCTGCGCCAAAGAGCAGCTTATGCCAGTAAAAAAGTTGCAGCCAACTGAAGTAGAGATGATTTTCGCTCTAGGCTTGATGCTCTGGAAACTGCCGGGTAATTTTTTTTTAATTTGGATCATAACGAAAAAAAAAGATACCCCTTTGTTACCCATTGAATTGCCTAATGCAGACTTTATCTCTAAAATCTTTGAAATCTTTATGGGGCACTCACAACGGAAGTGTGAAGTTGACTGTCCAAGTGCTGGAGGTCCCTTAGCTCTGCGAAAAATTAACGATTATTCAAGATACTTTGCTCATTCTTAAAGATCCTTAATCGAAAAATAAATTTCCATTAGTTGGATTGAAAAAAATTAGAATCTACTTCCGACTTGTGGCCTCGCACACAATGCTGGTCTCTAAATTCAACAATCCTCACTCGGAAATGGCCATAGCTTTTTTTAATTTTTCGAAAATTAATGCCATCTCGTAGCTGAGATTCAAGGCTACCAAATGGGCTATTGGTCGAGCAGGTGCGAATTAAAAAATGTTAAAATAAGTCAGAGAAAATAAGTCAGAGAGTAAGGATTGTTGACTTTTTTCGACATTTTTAAATTCACAATAAGTTTATTAATAGCTCATCTGGGTAGCTCTTAATCTAGCTATAAAATGGCACCTAAAAATGATTTTTGGAGAATTAAAAAAAAGATATGACCATTTCCAAGTGAGGATTGTTGAATTTACAGTTCACCATTGTGAACAAGGCCTATGACTTAGTACTAAACGGTAAATATTTTTTTAAAAGCATAAAATAATATATTATGTTATTATGTTAACATATTAATTTTTCACAGCTCTTATTTTTCAAATTTAGCGGAAGTACTAAGTGAACTATCTGAGCAAGCGGTCAACACTGCTGAACAAATGGCTAACATTTTGTATGCAGAATTAGCCGCTTACTATGCTTCTGAGTTAACACCCCTGAGGGTCAAATCAAAAGGGTTTCCGAACTGGTGTATCTGATTGGCAACACTGAGGTGAACTTTATTCGTATTCTAAATTGGAGAATAATTTTATAATTTTAGCAAATAGTACTGCAGAGAAAAGAGGATATTATTATGTGTCGAACATTCCAAACTTTCAAAGTAGACGTTTATATGGAAGATATATTCGAGACCGTCTCTTGTCTCAGTACATAGAAATCATAATTTTTGTTATTCGTAGTGTTTTTATATCAAAGGATTTATAAAATAAATGTAAAAAGACTAAAACTAAATTAGTCAGAAAACCAGTACTGCCAAAATATGGCACACTAGGGACCAGAGGCGCCTATCGGCGCCTCTATCGTATTTTGAAGTTTAAATAGGGCGGGGAGAGGGTTATGTGTTAATCCATCACATACTCCCTGCTTACCCCTTCCTGGGTACCTCCCCCCACATGACTACAATTTTCCCGCCAACCCTCCTCCTTGGGTGATTTTTCGGTGGTTAGGGAGTATCCACCTAGTTCGGCCAAATTATGGTGCTTAGGGGATTTCCACGTGGTTCAGGCCGAATCCTGGTGGTTTGCTGGTGTTTTGTGTTTTCCCTATACTGATATTGTCGTTGGTAGAAAGGTAACTACGTGGTTAGCCTCATAATGGTGGTTCGAGTACTTTCATAAATTTCTCATAAAATTTGTGAAGAACCCAAATATTTCCCAAATTTATGGTTTGTTGCCAAATTTAAAATTTTTATAACTCCGCCAAATACTATATAGAGATGTGCACCCCACACCCTCCACTCGATTGCATTCCGCACCATGCCTTGGTCTGCCAAGACAAAATTTTCGGTCAACTTTTTTGTTTGAAAACTTGATTTTGAATTGACTTTATAAATAATAATGATGTAAAAATTATTTTAAAGTCAATTCAAAATCTAATTTTGACAAAACAAAAAGTGAAACAACTTTAAAATTTAGATGTCTGGATAAAAAGCTAGGATTTCGTTAAGAGACACGTGATTGAATTTCATTTTTATTCATTTTTCGACAGAATAGAGAAGCAATATATGTTAATTGCTGAATTCCAGATTTACATAATAGAAATTTATAATAATAAAAGCAGATGTGTTAGTTTGTAGCCCAGTAGCAGTAAATTTAATAAAAGCTTTACACAACTTTCTCAACGTACAGTGTTTTAAGCTGTGAGCAAAAAAAATTATTCTCTTTGTAAGTAAATATAAATCGAACTTTTTTCTACAATTTGTGATAATTTTACTTTATTACCATGTCTGTGAGGCTGACAGCTTTTTGCGAATCGAGATGTCTTGTTCGTTGGAGGATTTTGTATTTTTGTGAAGATTTAAGCAAGCTCCAAGCCGCTTTTTCACTTCTTTTTAAATTTTTTTAAACAGCGCAAACTGTAACAGAAAATAAAATTTTGACAAAATCTCTCCAACTGTATTCATAACATTGTACAGTTGTTTAAAGGACCATGGTTTTTGGCGGGGGACACTTCTGTTTCGTCTCGCACTCTACTCTTTGGAGTCGTTTGAAATGACTCCAAAGAGTAGAGTGCGAGACGAAAGAGAAGTGTCCCCCGCCAATTCAAATTTTTCACATGCCACTGCGAGCAAAAACCATGGTCCTTTAAAAATTTATATTTTAGCTTGTGTATTTCGGCTTTATCCTTTTTATAACTATTTAAACGAATCAACATGATATTTGTTGTCCTTTTTTCTAATACCTAATAATATTTTAGGAGATGGAGCTTTCTCACGAAATTTTGCGCGATATATTTAGCTATTTGAGTCGGACAGATTTAGCCAATTTAAGTGCTGCATGCAGAAGCTTCTATGACATTATTTTAGCAGATTTTGGAGAGTTTCCATTACATTTCATGCAAGATCTGAAGATTAAGAACCGAAAGTCACTTTTAATTACGCCACCCAGCAATGGCCTGTTGTTGCCCTGGAACAGGTAATTCTGGGAATTACATACAGGCAACATTTATGCAGTAATATTTACAAAAAATGTAGGAAAAATGTTTGACTCCGTCCAGGGTTAAAGGGCCATTGCCGTCTCCGACAACGGTTGTCCCCCGCCAATTCAAATTTTTTTCTTTATCGTTGGACTTATGTACAAATTTTCCAACTTGGTTTCTAACAAAACTATGCCTGAAATTAAATTCTAGGCCTTGTTTTATTAGAAACTTAGTTGAAAAACCCGTACAGAAGTTCAATTATTAGGCAAAAAAGTTTGAATTGGTGGGGACAATTCAAAACAGATGGCAATGGCCCTCTAAAAACTCGCTCAGAATTCTTCTATTGTGGAATATGGTATTTTCGAAGGTAGATGGACTCGAAACATCTGTTTCAGCTTGTCTAACGTGCACTGGCCAACCCACGCCTAAGCCTAAATAAGTCGCAAAACACAATAGGGGTTGACCAAGACAAACCTCCCCTTGTGTTGGGTAGGGCTAGAAAACTAATACTTTAAAAATTTGCCAACAAGATATTAGTTGAAGTGTATGCAGCGAAGACCTTAGGCTTGTTGGCTACCTTATGACTGTCTTGTTACCTGATTTGGTAACAAATTATGTGTGTGTTCTTCTTAAGCTATAATAGTATCTAAAATTGTTGAGTTGATCATCTAAGATTTGTCAGAAATAGAACTAAAAGCTCGCATATTTTCTTTATGTTACCACAATTTCAGGCTCTCCCAATCTTGTCACACAAATTTCTGCGCTCTGCTGACACCATAATCTCAGTGCCAGCTAACGAACAAAAAGCTCAGTCGTTAGCGCAATCCTTAACAGACTGAACAAAAGAATAACGAAAATTTCACTATCAACTATCAAAAAACGGAGGGTGACCTGAGTATTATAAATTGGTGCATTGTGGAATCTTGAAAATACATATTTTCTATTGCTTATCTCTCTCCAATAGGCACTGTATCTTTCAGCATTAACAGCTCTAGCAATAGCTTCGTCTAGATATTCGTTGGCTTGTTCTACAGAGAATGAGGCAATATTCAAGAAACACTGCGCCCAATCTGTCACATCTGGAGGGATCAGATTTTGCTGCTTATTATCACAAGCAACTCACCTCAACTACACGCCGCGTTGTTCACGAACTTTGCTGGTTTTTGCAGTCGGCTGTCCATTGGCACACTCATGCAGTCTCCCATTAATCTTCGGCTTAATTACCCTGATTTTGCTCAGCTTGATGTTTTGAACTTAATAGGTCATGTGGAATGCTCTGCCGAAGATATTTTAGAGCATGTTATAAGCACTCAAACTGATCTACTTGCTGTTCTACATGTGATCAACAGCCAACCAATCGATGACCTGATTGGTTGTGTCAAGCAGGTTTGTATTTGTATGATTTTGATTCGTGAAATATGCGACACTTTCTTTTTTAGCAATTCCTTTCATCTGACCAACCTTGCTCTTTTATGTTTAGTGTGGAGTATAGAGTCAGAGATGTCATCTTCCCACCCCAAGACCAGACTATCAGATTGATGAATGAGCGCACAAATGAGTATTTGGAGATCAGCAAACTATTTGCCTCAGTTGATAACTTGCACTTGCTATTTAAGAGAGGATTTAATCAATAAAAATTTGCGTGCTTTGTCCAATAAGGACGAACGACACCCAAGCGACAGCCATTCTAACTGACAGCCCCCAACTGACAGCTATCCCAACTGACAGCCCCCAATTTCATGTTTTACGGTACCGGTCAATTTTGTGCGGACAATTTTATTTTGCCAGAATTTCAAATTTGTCTTTTTGTCTTGTGAAGAACTCCTATTATTTAAAATGTTTTTGTTTAATCCAACCACAGTTCTACCGCATAATCCATGCACCAACCAAACCAAGTAGTCGCCCACTTGGTGAAATTTTTTAATATTTTTCGAGTTCCAAAACCTGTTTTCTGTACTAATTCGGACATGCTGAAGATGGTTTGACAGTGGTAAAATGCCGTTTTGTAGGGTATTTTTTGAGTTTTCGTAAAAAGGAGTTTTGGTAAAATCAATTATTACCCAATACTCAAAAAATACCATGCGAAACCTTATTTTACTATTATCAAACCATCTTCAGCCTGTCCGAGTTCATCCAGAAATCAGAATTTCGAACATGAAAAAACGTAAAAAAATTCGCACCAAGTGGACGACCACTTGGTTTGGTTGGTTCATACTAAAAAATTCAAATTCCGGCAGAATTTATCAAAATGCACGAATTTGAAAAGTGTAGACCAATCGGTGTGTGGATCTATTCCCTTAACGCCCCAGAATACCACTACATGAGTAGAACCACAGAAGTAGCACCACCCAGGAACAGCTGCTTGAGGACCACCACCTGAGTACCAACAACTGACCGTTTCCGGCGGTTTGAAGTGTATGGAGTAATTTTGGATGGTTTCAAGTGGTTTTGGCTTCATTGGTGACATTTTGTTGTTCGCATCTGTACAACCCTTTTTGAAGCTTATGCTTAGATACGTGCTACTGACTGGTTCGATGGGACAAAAGAAAAATGAGTTTCAACAATTTTTTCGTTCCAGAACTAATAAAATTCAAAAAAGGCTGTCAGTTGCAATGGCTGTCAGTTGGGATTTTATCAATAAGAACCTATTATTATGGGTTCTGAAAAGTCCATACCTCTAACAGAAAAAGTCATTTGTATAGCGGATTTTAATTTTAAAGGGCCATTGCCGTCTACGACAACGGTTGTCCCCGCCAATTCAAATTTTTTCCTAATCATTGAAGTTTTGTACGAATTTTTCAATTTTTGTTAGAAACCAAGTTGAAAAATCCGTACAGGAATTGAATGATTAGTCACAAAAATTAAAATTGGCGGTGGACAATTCAAAACAGGTGGCAATGGCCCTTTAATGCAACCATTTTTAGATTTATACCCTGTATTTTATTAGTTTTTAGATTGGGAAATTCTTGCATTTATCATAAACTTCTGCTTTTTAAGTTTTCCTCTTTACGCTTATTTTGAATAAAATTATATGTAAAATAACTAATGTCCGATCCAAAGAAAGATGTCATAGAACTCAGCAATTCAATAAAGTAACTTAATTTCAGCAAAATATAAAATTCTCATCGACTAATTGTTGCATGAAGAGTCTTGAATCAAGACTGATTAAAAATCTTAGCAGCATTTTCCACAAAGTTGGCCAGTTTAACGTCCCGTTGAGAAAGACCATTTACGTCATGACTTGAAAGTGTTATGTCCACCTGCAAATATTAGTTTTTTTTAAACAAGTGAGTTTAATGTAACTAAGCCTAAACCTTGTTGTAGACATTGAACCATTCTGGATGATGGTTCATTTTTTCCGCCTTCAAAGCTACTTGGGTCATGAATGCAAATGCCTGAAATGAATCCAACATAAAACTGATTAGCCGAAATTCCGAAATAAAATATTAGGTCGTACCTAAAATTCGGGCGTTATTTTCAAAATAACTTTTTCTGAAACTCTGGTTTTTCTACAGATTTCTTGACAGTTTTTGGAAATTTGAGGTCTCATTTTAAAGCTAAAATTCTTGGCTACAAAATGACTAGTCAACTTTCCGAAAATGATCGTAGAATCTAAAGAAGAAATATCATGCCAATTTTTTTTTTGTGAAAAAGTACGAACTTTAGGGACGACCGATCGCTATTCACTAAAAATTTTAAGCAAGCTGTCTAGAACTCAATTCTTACACAAACACATTTACCTGATTGAAGTCCTTGAACTGAAATTGTTTTTGAATAGCATCTCTATCACCAACTAGGCTTTTCCAGCCTTTTTCATTCAATGGATCCAAATCATTCTTTCGCTCTTCTGCAGTCAAAAGGCTCGACTAAAAGCAAAAACGCACTTTTTATAATCTAAAATATGACCTTACAAAAGTATCTAACCATTTTCTTGGAGTAGAAGAAGTAGTTGCTGGGTGAGTACAGCAGTCTGCAGGGTTAATACTACTAAATAAACTAGGTGGTGTAGTAGGCATTTGTGCTGAGAATGGACTAGTGGTGAGACACACACCCCTTTGCTGTTTACTACACCGACCCCAAAAAAGGAAGGAGAGTAGATGGCCAGGTAGTTAGGAGACTGAGCACTAATTTGTTTTGCACATGCTAGTGTCTTTAGCATTGGTCTATTCTATAACTGGATATGCTGCTTACATTTGGAAAATTATTATAAAGAAAGTGTAAAGCCACAAAAAATACTTAATTTTACTACAATAAATTACATTTTTTTACCAGAAATTTATCTGAAACCACAGAAAGTGCGAAGCAATTTTAATTTTTTTTTCGATGAAGGCTCAATATTTTGTTTTCACCATTTTCGGAGCAATTTTTTTAATTTGAAAATTTTCTGGTTTTAGTGGAGAATTCGTTTCCATCTTTTGCCTTGATAACCCAGATAAGCGAAGCAGATAATCATGGTTAAGGTGTTATGTTAACCATAGTTAACACACAGTTAACCTGTTACCTTTGATCGCCATGATCACTATTATTCACCATATTAACTATAATGAACAGGGGGATCCAAAGGCATTTTTCAATAAAAAACAATAGCGGAGACCATGGCGAAAAATAAGAATGGATTATTCGCTAGCACCATTTTTTCATTTGCCTAGCTCAAACCTTAGTCTCTGTGATTTTAGCTTAAATCACAACAGTAAAAGGCTTTTTTTCGGCAAAAAGTTATTCTTTTTAATTTTTTTGGACAGCGATAAAAAAAGGACGTTTGATAAGGAGATAAACAAGTAATAGATACGAAAAAGTGCGGTAAACAAAACTTATTCACATAAAATAATGTTTGAATGGTAAAAACATTTCAACTTCAACGCCAAAACACAATTTAAATCCAGTTTGAAAGGATCTCTGAGCGTCTCTGTGTGCTAATTTTCCAAAAACTTTTGCACAATAATTTTGCTTCAAAAATGTTTTTTCAAAATAAAAGGTTTGTAATACATTTTTATGTTTTTCAATAATTTAATTTTATATTCGGCTATTTGGGTAATTTTTCAATATTTTTATACTTCTAGTTGGTATAAAAATCTCGGGAATTTTCAAATTTAAAATTTTTTTATCTGCCATAAGTGATATGAGCGAGACAAATACTAGTGTCGAGTTTCTGACTCATTTGTGTAAAATTTTGCCCAAAAGCGTTGATCTAATGGCTCATTTATAAACGTTGTCGTTGTCGTCGTCGTTGGAATATTTTTTTTATAAAACCCTTTTTTTCACCAACGACGACGACAACGACAACGTCGACCTATTTATAAAAATCCAACGACAACGCCAATGACAACGAAATTTTTCATTCAAAAGTGGACAAATTTCGCATTTTTAGACTAGATTTCAAGGGAAAACGTGTGGAGAATATAGTTAATCCTTGAAATTCTGACTTAAAATGCAAAATTTGTCTAATTTGGAAGAAAATTTTCGTTGTCGTTGGCGTAAAATTGCCTTTATAAAACATTTTTTCCAACGACGACGACAACGACAACGTTTATAAATGAGCCATAAGGTTCTGCTGGTATGTTTTTAAAATTTCAGTTTCAGTCGCTGTCGAAATTGGAGACAAAGTATGGCTTAGGATGTCTCTGTAAACCCATCGTCCATATTTAAGCTTGAATTTGACCAGGACTGGTAACTCTTTACTTCAAAATAACAACTGCTTTTGTTATATTGTAATATTTTTTAATCCCACACATGCAATGGTAAATAGTAAACGTTTTGATTTGCGCCGACAAAGCAAACATATTAACAACATACACTTGCACTCATCTATTTAATCGAAGACCGTGATATATCCAAGCAACCTTCATATAACAAAAAATGCGGTGGTTGATCAATTCAAACTCGAGGATAAGAGTGGCTCAAGCACCCGACAACAAAACTCAAGTACTTTCCCTAGCTCTTCATCCAGTCAGTTATCAATTTTCTTGTCCTTATTTTGCCAAATAAAACAACATACCATACCTTTAAGGAAGACTGATTTGTTCCTAGCGCAATTACACCAACAAAACATTTCGTGCTCCCAATGGCCTTGCGCACCAGGTAAAAGTCATGTAAGTAATTGCCTTTCTTGCAACCCTCAGCCATAAAACACAGGACAACTACCAAAAAACAACATCATCACTTTCAAGGAACATTCTCTTCCCCTCCAAAATATTTCACTTTCCCCCAAAGCGTCCATTACCAAATATAAAACCTGTGTGCGCAAAATTCCCTTTTCTTTTGTAGTGGAGGAAAAAAGCCAATTTATCACTTTCGTTATGATCGAAAATTTTGCTGGTCTCTCCCATAGTGCATAATCCTGCTTCCTAAATTGTCAATCAAAACCCCTGCTGTTTAAAAAAGGTTGTATTCTTTTATTGCATATATGTATCGATTGGCCACCCTGCCCCTTTTATTGAGGGTCTGTATATATACACACCCTTGCTACTAATTCTACTAAACAGGCGCACAGGCGTCTACTGCAGCCCCTGATCGGCCTGTCTTGTTATTTGTGGTCTTCTCTAGTATAACTTCCAAGTCATTGGCCAATAAAACCATCTATTTGGTAGTGTAGGCAGTCAGAAATCCCACATCTATCCCTTTGGTGGCACTCCTGCTCTATGGTTGACCTTCGGCTGTAGTAGGGCTGTTTGGCTGTCTTGCTGCTGCTGAGTGCCTTGCATCTCTAGTCTTTCTGTGCTGTGTTTGCTGGTCGCGCAGGCCAATCAATCCCTTGTGCTAATAAATGAGGTGGGGGATGTCCACTCTGTTGTGAGGGAGGGTCTGCTGCTGAGTCATCTGTTCTATCCCAGGGGTCGGCCAATCTATTGTAGGCTACTACCCCTTCTTTGCTTTTATGTGGGCTTAATAGAGCTTCCTATGCTGCAGCTATATGCTAATATATGCTGCTGCGAGGAGGAATATGCTGTTTATGCGGGTAAATTTGTTTCTTTTGCTTTATCGTTGTTATGTGGCTATTTACTGCATTGCTATATTGCTTATGCTCAAGCTTTACTTATTTTGTTACTGTTTGAAAAAAAATTTCTTAAAACCGGAAGGCCCTATCCGAGCGGAGGACAGTTTTTTGCCTTTTTTGTGAAATTTTAGAGGTGTCGGGAAAATTGCACAGGACAAAATTGAGCCGGGATAATTTTGGAAAAATTCTGTTTTTTAGGCCTTAAGCTTAGCCCTTAAGCTCGGGTAGGCCAGCGCACGTTAGGACGGACTCAAACGTGTGTCCCAGACTGAGCACCAATTTGAAAAAAAAACGGCTCAATTTTCCCGGCGCAATTTTTCCAACTCCACTTTAGACAGTAGACTTGGGCAAGGTAGGCGAGCGTTTTTTATAATGAACTCAAACATATTTTAGACTGATAGTTTAGATTCATGTTTGAGTCCAAAAAATGAGTCCGAAAAAAAATCCGTCCTAGCATACGCTGGGCCACCTCGCCTAAGCCTAAATCCTAAAAATTCTTTGCCTTGATTCCCGCTGTTGTTTTTTTTTAAATTTCAGGCATTAGATTTAGGCAATTATCTCTAACACATGTCCAAGATATGTTTGATTCCATCCTAACATGCGCTGGCCTAGCTTACCCAAGCCTATATCCTAAAAAATAATAGAAAAATCAACAGGGGACCAAGGAAAAAATGTCCTTTTCTCGAATGGGGCCGCTTTTTCTTTTCCACTGACCAATCCTTTCATATGATTTTATTACCGCCGTTAGCCTGAGTAATAATTTTAAGCATCTTCACCATAATATCCCTATTCCTGAGGCCCTTGGCACTCCATCCTCTTTCCAAATGGTTCCTAAGTTGACTTTTGTAGACAGAACTTTCTGGAGTGCAATAAATTTCCCTCCAACTTTTTAGAGACAGCCTTTCTTTATTGTCCTTGATGCAATTAAATGGAGCAGTATTTGGGTACAGTGTGGATCCTCAGGTACGGGGGAGGAAGAAGAAGACAGGAAGACCCTTCCTTTTTTATGGTAAAGAGGGATTTAGACAGAAGAAAAGTAATATTTCAACACTCCTCCTGATCTGCTGCTGATGCACTTCTCGGACACCTTTTGTGGGGCTAGTGATGGTTATTGCATCACAATAATGGTGGTAGGGGATGCGGTTGGAATGGCTGGTGTCCTCCTCCTCTTCGCTCCTTTTTCTCTCCTTTCTCATAGGTTTTTTTTGTGCGCAGACTGTTTTTGTTCAGTGTCGATTTGCATAATCACTACTGCTACTAGTTTTCACACAGACTTTTTCCAGATGTGTCACTGAACACGTTGTTGTTTGAGGAATTTTTGTTGAGGAAATAGGTTCTGAATTTAGGGATTACTTGATGATGTTATTATTGTATGTGAGTAGTGAATGGGCAAAGATTTCATCATAATTTCAATCCTATTGTTGAACAGAAGATTATCATGCTGCGCATATGGGCTGAGTCCGCCTTTGTGTGACTGTTTGTTGCGTCTGTATTCTAAGGTTTTTATAAGAGTTTGTTTTGAATTTCGGTTTAAAACTAGGACCCAGCATATCTCTTGGGTCTGACGAAGCAGTACGCTAGATATTGTTTAACTGCTTACAGAACCGGTAGAGTTATTCGAAGCTATTTGTCATATCTACATTTTGATATAAGAGATTGTGCGAAATTCACAGATTTTTAGCCGGTGCCTAATTTTTATGGACAAAACTTAAAAAAATGCCAAGTTTCGGCGAAAAAGTGGCAAGTTTCTCGTTAAAAGTGTCAATTTTTTTGTTTTAGTCAAAAAGGCTAAAACCTGCCATGTTTTTGTGAAATTCTCTAGATCATATACCAAGTCGGCATATTTCAGCGAACGATGATAGAAGATCCATTTGTTGTTGTTTCAGCTTGAAAAAATTTGCTTTATTCAAGGCATAATGTATATAACAGGGTATATGCAGAAGTGAGCACATTTTACTAAAACTTGGAACATTTTACAAAAACTTGGCGGATTCTCGAAAATTGGCACTTTTTCCCAAAAAACCTGGCACCTTTTCATAAAAACTGGACAGATTTTCGAAAAACTTGGCTTTTTTTCCCAAAACGTGGCAGATTTTCGCTTTTATGACTAAAACAAAAACTTTGCACTTTTTCACGAAAAACTTGGCATTTTTAACTTGGCAATGTTTATGGTTCAAAAGTGTGGGAATTCTTTTGATAATTTTTATGAAAAAATCGGAAAAGGTATTAAGAGCAACTGGAAATTTTACGTAGCATGGTTTGCCAAAATACCGTATTTTTTCCTAATAGAAGCGCACTCTCTATTAGAAGCGCACCCCTTAGGGCCAAAACTAGGGGGGTTTATTACATTTTTAACACAAAATCAAAAAAATTCGGCATGCGATTCTATTAGAGAGAATACGGTATGCTTAAAAGACCATGGTTTTTGCACGCAGTGGCATGTGCAAATTTGAATTGGCGGGGGACTTTTCTCTTTCGTCTCGCACTCTACTCTTTGGAGTCATTTCAAACGACTCCAAAGAGTACAGGGAGAGACGAAACAGAAGTGTGCCCGCCAATTCAAATTTTGCACATGCCACTGCCCGCAAAAACCATGGTCCTTTAAAGTAATGTCAGCGTATTTTAGCCCGGAATTGCACAACTTTTTTTAAGCATACAGCCTCCTTCGATGCAGCCTAGCCTTTTTATTTGACTTTTAATTGACCCTTGGCTAGAAATATTTTGCATTTTCTTAAACTACTTAGACTATTTGTATTGTTGACTGCATTTGCAGTCAACATCAAAACGTATGACAAACATTTTTGTGCATGCGAAAATATTGCATAATTTGTTATGCGATTTTTGTTGCTATTGTCACAGCTATTTTTGCTTATTGCAAGAAGTTTTGCTGTTAAAGCTCTTGATAAATTTTCGTGATATTCGTATTTTAGATTTGATTATATTCGTGTTTGTGGCCGTTTTTTGCCTCCACAAATATTTAACTACAGTTAAAACTCGATTTAACGAGACTCGATACAACGAATATTTGAGGTCGGAAGTTCGTTCCCACCTAGAATCCGACACTTTTTTTACCTTCATTTTTAAAAAATTTTGCCAGTTCTGTTGTTACAGTTGTTCCAAATACCGCGAGGATTCCGATTTTGCCGATAGTTTTTCGGAAATCCAAAATTTCTTTCTCTACGAAAAAAATTTGAATTTCCAAAAAATGATCGGCAAAATTGGAATCCTTGCAAATTTTTAGACCAGACTGTCAAGACAGAACTGGCAAAAGCTTGAAAAATGGGTGTAAAAAACTGTCGAACGCGGTCACTTGGCCGGTCCCTTGAAACTCGTTAATTCGAGTTTCAACTGTAACACAGTTGAACTGCGATATAAATCCACCTTTGACGGTTTTTAAGGTGGCTTTATATCGGAGTTTTGACTGTAACTAATTAATTCAATTCATTTGACTTTAGGTGATTAATAGCCCATCTTTAATGCACCAGTTGCATGCCCATGGGATTCGGTAACACAGGTTTTGGCACTGCCGGCACTTCTGGATATAACAACAACAACAACTCCAACGCCAATAAGTTCGCCAACCAGAGAAAAGCCTACGAAAACCCTAAGCCCAACTATTCTACCAACAATTCCTCCTCTTCGTAAGTCCAATAGATAAACCCTGAAATTCTAAATAAAGCATGTTCAGCAACAAAATGCTAGATATCAAAAACATCCCCTTCTTTGGCCAAGGCCAGGAGTTTATGGGCAAAACGCTGTGGGATTGGTTCAAGAGGCCGAAGACCCAGTTCAGTGACGTCATAGACAGGCTGAATTGCTCGATTGTGCCGTCCACATTGCTTCTATTTGTTGCCATTATTACAGCCAATTTGTGAGTTTATAGAATATAGCATAGCTCACTACTAAACTTTCATTTAAAAAAGCACACAGTAGCCAGGGTCACTTACTTTAGATTAATTCAGTTGACGGCAAACTAATATTTTTTAATTGGGTTTTTACTGATAGAAATCAGCAATTCTAAACAGTGCTCTAAATGTTGGCACCGGCTAAACTTCATGCATCTGTCTCTGGCAGTTGTCAATATTACGCAGCCCGGTGCCGCGGATAATTAGATAACTCAGACATCGGCACCGAGCTAAAAATAAAAAGATTTATCATTCAAATCTTTTAACACAGCAGCACCGGCCTAGTGCGGTGTTAATTGACAAGGGATTTTTACGTCATAATTTCTTCGGCACCATGCGGCTATATAGAAAGGTTTAACTAGTTAATTTTTTATTCATAGCCCGGTGCCTATTTCTGAGCTACCTAATAACCCGCGGCACCGGGCTGGTTAATAATAATAAATTCTAGAATCAGGTGCCTGAATTTTAGCCGGTGTCGAGATTCACGCACTCATTCTAAAGTACAAAATTAAAATTTAGGAATCCTTCAGATCATTGTCTTTATTTACCACCGGAACATATAGAAAGTGTCTGTGACAAATATATTTCTCACTTTCAATAAATTATTATTATTCTATATATGGGCCTATTTTTGAATATAAACTTTTGCAACCTCAAAAATTTAGATTCGGATATACTGGTGGTGAACCAATGAAATGTTTGGTGAGGAAATAATTCGTTGTTTTCAAATATATATGACAAAATTTTGCAGAAAAGTCACGAGTTAAAAGACGAAGAACAGGAGTATGCTCTAGACTACTGTCAGAGCAAAAACCAGTATTATGTGGCCCAAGGAGAGGGCATCCCTTGGTCAAATGATGAACGCAGCAGAAGGCAGCTCGGCTACTATCATGTAACACTTTAACCGCTTTTCCACCATAAAAGCAAAAGCCGTCTGTTTTGTATCGCCTTTTTAACTTTAGTTTTGTTTTGAATAAAAGAGAATCCAGACACATTGAGTGTGTATAAATTAGTGTGTAAACATTTTGTTTTTAGTGGGTGCCGATCACATTAGTCCTTCAAGCAATGCTATTCATCTTGCCCAATTGGCTCTGGAATGCTATGAATCAACAGAGTGGTTTGTTTACTTTCTCATTTGGATCAAAATAGTACTGCTAGACACATCTAAACTTTTACAGAAGAAATGGGGTTTTTACAGGTCAGATGTATATCAGATTAAAAAAGCTCAATTTTTTGTTAACCACAGTCGAGTCTCGATATAGTGTACACCTAGATATAGGGTACATTTTTTTGGTTGGCCAAAAGCGAAACGAATTAAAAGTGGATCTCTTTTTTTCGCATTTTTCAACGCTATCCACCCTCATGTGTAAATGTTTATCTGGGAGATGTTTTGGATATTTCCATTTTCCAACCGCCAAATACCTTCTAGGCCGTCCAAAAACATACTCAACCAAAAATAAAAACAAAAATTAAACATGAAACAATAAAAAAAGAAACTGAATAACTTCAAACTGCCCGAATAATTCTACATTATCGCGTCGTAGTGGTTTGGGTAATCAAGATGGTTTAGGGTGCTTTAGGGTGGTTTTGGATGGGTGGGGGGAAGTTGTTTAGGTGGTTGAAAATCGTTTTAGAAAACTTTCAGCTAACTTAGAGTTATTTAGATACAATCTGAAAATTTTCAGAAAAAATATGCCTTGATCCGCATGGTATGTATGTTATGGGTTTAGGTTAATTGAGTCCTGAGGGTAAAGGCTGAGTGCTCCCTCTCGATATAGTGTACAGCTGACTAGATCTTTGAAAATTTCTCTCGATACAGTGTACACTCGATATAGTGTACATTTCGAACAGTGTACACCCGAAGCCGGTCCCTTGGGTGTAAACTACATCGAGACTTGACTGTAACAGAAATTTGATAACATCACTAGAGCTCGAAATTCAACAAGGATGTTGTAGGGGCCGTCTTCATAATTAAATGAACCGTATTTTCTTGAGTACTGACCCTTTGTGGCCAAAAGAGGCCAGTAATGATTACTGTTTCACCAGGGCTTAACCACTCTATAACTCACTCTGCATCCTAATACCAAACATAAAACTGATCTGTAGACTAACATTCTCAGCGTTAGCATAGACACAAAATAGTTACTTCTTCAAACATTAATACGTACTAACCATTTCGTCCAAATGGAAATTAATCAATTAACCCTAACTATTTGTAGGCATAGACTTGGCCATCCTGATTGCAGAAGCCAAGAGATTACGGTCCCTTCCCTTGACCGAAGACGAGAGACCTCAACTTCTAGACGAATTAGCCACTAGGATAGCTGAAGGTGTGGTGGATCGCATACCTCGCAGGATACATGGCTTTCGTTTTGGCAGAACAGTGGGCTGCTATGTGTCGCTGCTGTATGTCTGTATCAAGATCATGTATCTTGTTAACGTGGCTGGTCAATTCTGGCTGATGAATGCATTTATTGGACAAGACTACCACTACTGGGGCATCTCTGTGCTCAAAGCACTGATCACAGGCAAAAACTGGCAGGTAAACTGCCAGCCATAACTTCACATAATTATTAAACCACAGTCAGTATTTCAGGACTCTCCCATTTTCCCTCGCTTAACATTGTGCGATGTGCCTATTAGACGTATGGGTGATACTCCTAGGTATACTCTGCAATGTCATTTGAGGATAAATACCTACATTGAGAAGATATATTTATTTATTTGGTTAGTAAGTCACACTATGTCTTTAATCAATATATGACCTTTTAAAATTTAATCCAAATTTCAAAAACCTTACATTATCCTAAAAATTGTGGCTTTTTGTACAGGATGGCGCAAAAAAAATCGGCCACCAAAATTGGGGTACGCAACCCATAGCCAGGTCGGTTACCGATTTTCGGGTGGCAAGCACTCGGAAACCTCCACAATAACGCCAGCTTTGATGAAGACCACAAGCACAGAGCTCCTATGTAGCTTAACCATTGTCATTGATTTTTCTGGGAAAATCGATGGGACCAAGAAGCTACCTACGCAAATTTTCTTTAGGTGCCGACGTTTTTTGCGCCACCCTGTATATGAATGTGTTCCCTTTTTATTCTTCAGACACAGGAAGTCGCAAAAGCCGCAGTAGGTAGTTCCTTGCCCCATCGAAGTCAAAGTTAAGCTACCAAGGAGCTCTTCGATTTAGACACAAAAAAAATTCATGAGAATTCAGTTGATTAGTTTTGTCTAACAGTTTAACGTTAATATACCGAGTCAGTTCAGTAAACTGAAAAGTCGATTATTTGTTTATTTTAAAACAAAATAATTTAGGACCGCTTTTATTTTCTGTGCAAATACCGTATTCATTCTATTTGGTTGTGTCATAAATACGTTCGCCTTTTTCGGAATAAATTTTACAGCATTGAGGTTTTATATAAATTTTTTGGCAATTTTTTCAAAAGTTGACCTTTCATTTTGTAACCAAGATTCTCAGCTACAAAATGAGTTCTCTGTTTTTTAATAATCGAAAAAAAATTATATAATAACCCAATGCCACAAAAATTTCTTAAAAAAACTAACGTATTTCACAACCTAATATTTGAACGGTAGTCTCTTATTGAACAACAGAGGTGGAGGGGTTAAAAATATTACAATTGAAAATATTAGAATGAATACGGTAAAAGAATTTTATTTACAAGGATGAAAAATGATTGAGAATTTATTTTTAAAATTCGGTTACACTAAAATTCTTGCTTTTTAGGACATTATCACTAAACATTTTTACAGGGTTTGTTTTTCACACCATACCTTCTTCTTAATCTCAAATGTATATAAAAACTCAGTGTCATGCGAACTATCGCCAAACCTTTCTACTGGCATAATAACTCTACTTTCAGGTGGGGCTTCTTAATAGTAGCGGTGCTGACATTGTTCAATTGCCTCTACTACTTTGTGGTGCTCATATTGTTGCCTTGCACTCGCGAGCGCTCTGTTCGCCACCTGCTCAAACAAAACAAGTTCCACGATCGTCTAAGCAGCAAGCAAGGCTCTAGGACAGTTCGAAGATTTGCCAAACATGCTCTCAGACACGATGGAGTCCTCCTCTTCTGGTTCATTGAAGGTCATGCTGGACCTATTGTGGCCAGGGATCTGGCGGCCCGACTCTTTGAAAACTTTCTATACCAAGAAAATGCACTGGAAGACATAGAAGAAGAGGAAAGTATGCCTGAGAAAGAGAAATTCTCCAACTTCAGTCAGAGTTCCTCTTCAGAAACATAGAGCCAGTAATGTACTTGGAATCTGTGGATGCTTTGAAGAACAATAAGATGAACGAAGCTTTACTGGGCGGTCACTCCAACATGTCCACACCTAAGAAGACCACTTGGCAGAAAATGGCCAAAGTGTTTGGAATGTACCAGCCTACACCGCCACCTGCTTATAGACAAAAATTGTGTAATTGTATCATCGGTTTATAGTATTGTTTTGTTGTATGTTGCTGAATATGAATCTCGCTGCTCAACTGGGTGGCCTTACCTACTACTTAATTGTTATTATTTATTTTCGATGTTTCACTTGAACTCAAGCTAGAAGTGCAATTTCTGTGTTTTGACAGTGTTTTTAAAATTCACTTTGCCTTACAATTATTTGATTCGGAGTAAGATTTTTGGACATGTATGTTTTTTATTTTAAGCAATAATAGAGAGCCAACAAAGATTTTTTAAAATTTATTTCTGAAAAAGGGTTTTCGTTTTTAAAGAATACGATTGTGTCGCTAATTGGATTGATAATAAGCCCGAAAATTCATGTCATAAAGTGAAAAACAATGGACGTGGTGTTCTCTGTCTCTTTAAATGCCAAAAGTTTAGGTAAAAAAGTGTGAGGCAAAATAATTTTAAGCAACACTACTTTACGCATAATATTTTTGTTTCGTTTCTGTTGTATTCTTACTGAATGTATTTTTGTGTGGAGAATAAAGCATTATTTCATAATATGCGCACGGTTATAACCACTAAAACAACTAAAAAGAAATTTTTAAATAAAATCTACAAACATGGATAAAATTAAAAACCCATAGAGACACAAATTTAAAAAACTTCCTACCCTAAGGATGTGGGTGTACCGTATTTTCTCTATTATTTCCCTCCCCAAAAGTGGAAATTATTACTTTTATGGCATTGCCGATCGATTAAATTTTTCGAATAAACACTCGAGCATGTAACATGCCGAAATGTAGCTGGAAGTCTGGGCTAAATTTTGGCATATTACATGCTCGAGCGTCTATTTGAAAAATTGAATCCATCGGCAATGCCATAAAAGGGAGAATTCCACTATTGGGGAGAGGAATTAATAGAGAAAATACGGTATATTCTGTCCACATCTATTGACTATGGTTGAAATTCAAATTCAAACACATTTAGAGGTTGCTGGTTTGGATCTCTATGGATGCATACCTTATTTTCGCCCTTTTAGAGACTTAGAAGTGCACGGATAACCTAACAAAAAATTTTCGAAACTACTTCAGAAAATGGGTAGGCTGACCTATGAAGGAAAGGTTATGACTGAAAGTAATCACCTGATTACGCAGGAATATCCCAGGTCTTGCTTGAGCGCCCGTATAAACTCCAAGGCTACCTAATAGCTATACCTCTTACAAGTTGAAAGCTCACCGAAATATGGTAAAACAGTAATAAAGTGATAGTTTTTTTTAACTAAAAGCAGGTTTGAAATTATTTACCTGGGGTTTGGCCTATAACTCAGCTCAGTAGCTATGAAATCCTGCGCATATGGTGAAGGGCTAGGAGACGAAGAAAGATTCTGACATCGGACTCGTAATAAAATGTGAAAAAGTTAAGTGTGCAGCCAGAGGGATTCGAACCAGCAACCACTGATTGATTAAAAATTTCAATTATAAACCATTAACTAGATACGGACAGTGGACATATGGACGGTACTTTTTAACTGTATTTCCTATATAAAAAAGTAAAGAATAAATTGTGTTTACTGGCTGCTAAAAAAAGTCTATCAACCAAAAGGAAGGACAGACCAGTGCATATGTGTGCAGGCAAAGAGTATATATATTGCTTTCAAAATTGTGTCTACTGTCAGGCGTCGTGGCGGGCGTCTCTAGTCCAGTTTCTAGGAGGCAAGGGTGGTTGAGCGGATGCCCATTTCAAGGGCTGTGTCATCAAGGGGTCTTTGAGGGAGCTCAGAGATCGCTGGATGTATGCTCTAGCAGCAGAACAATGAGACAAGCACCGGCCCAGGCCCTAAAGGGAGCAGGTTAAATTGTCCGCACGGTTACAGTGGAAGGATCACATTCGCGACACCCTTTTTGAAAATCGTTTTTCTAAATCTCTATGCTTTTGGGTTTTTTTTCGGAAAATGCGTAATTTTTAATATAATATATAAGATAGACTTTCAGGTCCAAAAATCATCGAGCAATCGATTGCAACCATTTTCAGCACTGCTTTGTTGTCATTAACTGCCTCAATTTTGCGATTTTTGGCGAATGACCACCAAAATTAGAGGAAACCAGCCAAAATGATGCGTATTTAGACTAATATAGCCTGAGCCTCCGCCAAATTTATTTATTTGCTCACATGTTTAGTGACTTTCTAGAGTCAGAATTTCATGGCGAACAAGATAGAAATTTTTTCACACCAAAATCACTTCCGGAAAACAAGATAGCTAGCGAAGGTTTGACCAAGGAACAATAGAGTACTAGTGAGGGCCCCTCCCCCCCCCCTTTAAATAATTACAGTCAACTCTCGATAATCCGTCACCCCTTGGGACCGGCCGTGGGGTGACGGATAATCAAGAGTGACGGATTAGCGAGTGACGGATTAACCTTATTTATTTAAGGCAAAACCAAACAAAGTGTCACGAAGGTGACGGATTAGCGAGTGACGGATTATCGAGAGTTGACTGTACTGTAAAGAAAGGCACTAGGTCATTCGTCCCCGGTCATTTCTTCCCAAAAATCGCCAATTTGAAATTTTCAAAAAGGTTCAAATCCTGGTGATAGCAAAACGTTTTTCCAAAATTAAAATTGTGTCAGGAATTAGGTTTATTAGGACCAAAATTGTAATTTTACCCACCCCAACTCTATGCATAGGGTAGGTACCTCCTGCTCAGGTGTATATACGTATATACACCTGGATGGCCTAAAAATCAAAATTTAGTTCAAATTCATAACAAACCTTTTTATTGACTTAAAATCGAGAATAAATTGAGATTTCCATCTCCCAAAAACCTTGGGTAATTATCACTCATGTAGGTGAATATCCACTTCGCTTCCCAATAAAACTAAGAATCAGCCGAACTCAAAACTAACTACTTTTTCTAACCTAGAATCGCCTGGCAAAACTGGTTTGTTAAGCACCAAATTGCGATTTTACCCATCTGGCCTACAAAATCTGGAGAGGGTACCAGCTGATCGAGTATATATCCACCCTAATTGGCCTGAAATAAAATAGAGAATCACAATATGTTCAATACCTGGATGCCCGATGTACCAACAAAACCAAGTAGTCGTCCGCTTGGATCAAAAAAAAATTTTCGTTTTAGGTTCCAAAACCTGCTTTCTGTACCAATCAGAGCATTCTAAAGATGGTTTGACAGTAGTAAAATTATGTTTTGATGGTATTTTCACAGTTTTCATAAATCTCGCAAAACTTAATTTTAGCACTGTCATACCATCTTTAGAATGCTTGAATTAGTGCGAAAAACGGCTTGAGTTCAAAATCCCCCCCCCCCCACGGGACTGATCAGGTGGAGGAGATAACTTCATATTCGTGTTTTTCGACCCGATTTCATGAGAAAGCCGGCTGTTTTTTTGGTTCTGAGAAAAAAAAATTTTTCGAACCACAGGGGGGTATCATGGTTTTTTAGTCAAAATTTGAAAAACTCAAGCCCCCTGCGCCCCCGAAGGGGCGCAGCGGGCTTGAGAGTTAGAGATGCGCGCACACACTTACCTTAGACATGATTCCGAGAAGTACTCTTGACCATAAAATGCATATAGAGTCTTTTTTGCCACGGCCCAGTTGAAAAACATGGTGAGGCAGTCGAAGAATATAGATATTCAAATTTATAATGTTCTGCCATAAAAGTGGCCCCTTTTATTCCCTCCCCTCCCAATACAGCCCTTATTCCCTTTAAATTCAAAAGGCGCCAATTTAAATTTTTCAAATTTTGACTAAAAAACCATGATACCCCCCTGTGGTTCGAAAAAATTTTTTTTTCTCAACCAAAAAAACAGCCGGCTTTCTCATGAAATCGGGGCCGAGAAACACGAATATGAAGTTATCTCCTCCACCTGATCAGTCCCCGTGGGGGGGGATTCTGAACTGCAACCCGAAAAACAACTTTTGGATTTCCCAATAACGTAAAAAATTCGATTCAAGTGGACGACCACTTGGTTTAGTTGGTGCATGGGAGATCCGAATGATCCAGCTGCTAGCATGGTCAGATGCTTTGCAAAAAAATAGTCTAATATACAATCTAGCTATTGTCGACTAAGTACTGCCCTTTAGGTACCACTAACTAGAAATTACTATCTACCACCACCCAAGTACCATCACCCAGGCACTTCCACCTGAGTACCGATTCATAGTCACTGCCTTGTTACTACCACTAAGTACTACTTTCTCGGTACTACCACCTTCATACTATCACGTGTATTCCTGTGGAATAGGAAACTACTCATAGAAAACAACTCCAGAGCTGGGGTTCTTGATGTTTTAGCATTATAAAACCGTTTCTGGACACAATTCAGGATGAGTACAATAATTTCAACTACTTTCAATTACAGTCAAACCTCTATATAACGGCACCCCTAGGGACCGCAAAAAAGTGCCGTTATATAGAAGGTGCCGTTATATAGAGGGTTTACCTTGACTGAATTTTAGTCTAACCCAACCAAATTGGTCTTATTTTGGGTGCCGTTATATAGATGGGTGCCGTTATATAGAGGTTTGACTGTAAATCCAATATTTCGGATTCTGGAAGTGTTACATTTAGAAGAGATGCCACGAGATTATTACAAATATATGACTGTCATTCAAGAAAAAAAATGTCTGCTACCACATGGATCTGAACCTGTTTGAAAATTTTAAATTGGCGGCTTTTGGGGACGAAAAGGACAGGGACGAAATGATCGGGGGACGAAATGACCGGGGACGAAATGACCGGGATGAAAAGACCGTCGCCCGTAAAGAAAGGACGATACTTTTTTTGCGCAAATCCACTTCTTTTTGGCGCAAATTTTTGTTTTGAATAAAACTCTGGTATGCAGAGTTACTTTCATGTGATTTGTGCCTAAGTGTGTGCCCAGGACCCCTGCGCCCCGAAGGGGGCGTAGGAGGCTTGTGAGTTAGAGATGCGCGCACGCACTTATCTTAGACATGATTCCGAGAAGTACTCTTGATTATAAAATGCATCAAGAGTCTATTTTCGCCACGGCTGAAGCTGAAAAACATTTTAAGACACCCTAAAAATAG
Source organism: Ditylenchus dipsaci (assembly GCA_004194705.1). Lineage (NCBI taxonomy): Eukaryota > Metazoa > Nematoda > Chromadorea > Rhabditida > Anguinidae > Ditylenchus > Ditylenchus dipsaci. Next base: position 120,865 of record SADC01000466.1, read on the forward strand.
GCATAACCTTCTAAAAAGATTGACCAAAAATGGCCTCCTACTATTCCCTTCCCTCTCTGTACAGCTCAGCTGTACAATTTAAAAATCGTTTTTGGACAAACCCAAAAAAACTTGATATTTTGGGAGGGTTCGTTATAATGACGCTACATTAAAGTAGCGTCAATCAGGCCTGTGCACGGGCCCACTTTTTCGCGGCCCGGCCCGGCCCGGACATTTTTTTTTGGGCCCGGCCCAGCCCGGCCCGGAACCTAACTTTTTTTTCGGGCCCGGCCGGCCGGGCCGGCCGGGCTGGCCGTAGTACGGTCAACTGTCAGTGCGATTTCCAACATATTCAAAAAATCAAGCAAAAAATAGAGTGGGAGACTTTATTATTCAACATCACTCGAAACGCAATACTTTTTCTATTATTTATTTTCTAACACAAATAGAGAAAAATTGATTATGTGAAAAAGTTTCTCTACTCTTTTTCATCAATTGACTCATCGCTGTACCTAATTTTATTCCTTAAAATACTCAGTTTCCAAGTCAGGAGTGAAATATCTCGGGATTCAGTCCACTTTTTGCAAAGCAGTTTTTTGCAAACAAAAATAGACAAGTTGTATCTTCAGAATTACCTAAACGAAAAAAACCTAAACAAGCTTAATAGTAATCAGTTCAACCCTGTACGATAAATTCTATTTTTAGCCTCACTTTTTTTTGTCTTGAGCGGAATTTGAAATTTCACAGCAAGTTGTAAGCTTTGAGGGCAGTTCCATAAACAAATTGACCATGCTAAACACGAATCCGATGTCAAAAATCTAGGTTCCACAGCGAAATTTAAGTTTTACGTAAAAATCGTTTTCGAACTTTTTTGGGAGTCTTGTTAAACACTAAGAAAGCCTGTTTTCTGCCATGTTTTACTTTATTTTTTTGCACAAGAATGTTCCATTTTAATTGCTTTGTCTTTTGCGCTATAGTAGAGCCGTAAGGATTTTGGAATCGCGAAAAAATTTGACTTTTTATTCAAAAAAATACGTTTACAATCATTCTTTTTGCTGGTAGTACAATATTTCAGAATTATTTTTGGCAGTGTGATATACCGTTAGAAAGCTCTAATTCTAAGCTTTCCGACGGTATAAAAACAAAAAAAAAATTATAGAAATCATAAGAAAAATGAAAATTAACGATAGCTTAAAAACGCGAAAACAAGGTTTCAAAAATGGGCCGTTTCTCATATTCTTAGTGCGAATTTTGAAAAACTATTACACTATTACATAGCCCTGGATTTAAGCTTTCTAACAAGCCATTAATTGATTCAATGCGATATCAAAAAAGTTTCAGAAACAAGTCTTTGTATGAACAGAACTTTCTTCAAACTTTTGAAAATTCCAGTAAGTCAGTCAACAAATTGTTGAAACCCCGAAATCCGTGACTATATTTTGATACAAGACTTAAAATTTTTTTTAAAGTTGGATTTGATAAGGTATATTTAAGATTAATAATTTCCGGGCCGGCCGGCCCGTCGATTTTCGAGCCCGGCCCGGCCCGGCCCGTAAGCAATTTTGAAACTTGGGCCCGGCCCGCCCGGGCCTCAAAAATCACGGCCCGGGCCGGGCCGGCCCGGGCCGGGCCGGCCCGTGCACAGGCCTGGCGTCAATTAATTAAAAAGTCCTGCATTTCGGGATTAAAACCGAAATAATTGTTGTTGAAAAAACTACATAAAACTTGTTCACATCATATACCACAAATGTCCAAAATGTATCTAAATGTCCAAAATGTATCTATGCTTCTTTTACAATATTCCTTATAACTTATTCTCTAAAACGTTCTAAATTGTAACATTTATCTGTATTTAAAGGGGCATGGCCACCTGTTTTTGAATTTGTCCCGCGAATCCAAAAAAATTTCCGAATTATTGAACTTTTGTATAGATTTTTCAGTTTGGTTTCTAACAAAACAAGTGCTAAAATTTAATTTTAGGTATAGTTTTGTTAGAAACCAAGTTGAAAAATCCGTACAGAAGTTCAATGATTCGGAAAAATTTTTCGAATTGGCGGGGACAAATTTGTAACAGGTGACCATGCTCCTTTAATGTAAGTTCTAGTCACTCTTTTGTGTACTTGTTATACATTTTGAAAAGATCAAGAGGCTACTCTTTGAACTTCAACATAACAAAGCAAAAGCATTGGCTGATAGTTGCATTTTTAAAACGCTAAATAAGAATTCATTATATAGATTAAAGAATTCCAACTGGCAAAACACGAGCCAGGCAAAAATGAAATGACCCAGTTTTCAGCACTAGTAGCAGACATTTGCCAGTCAGATGGCGCATAGTAGGAAATTTGTCATTTTGTCAGTATGAAATTTAGGATCAGCCGCTATCTTTAGTACGGTTGACCTTCCCTATGTTAAGCAATTTTCTGGAGCTGGTTGAATATCTAGAGTAAAAATTTAGAAAAAAAAACAAATACTAAGTTTATCTTTTTATTGCTTGACTCGTGTTGCGCGGTAGTAAAACATAATTAAGTTGTTGAAAACTTACTTGCCAAATTTCTTCCATAAAATACTCATGTAAATAACAAGGGATATAAGTATATCCACAATGGCATATTTAAACAGTCAATTTTCGATATCTACAGGGTGATCAAACTTCTTCTGACACATTTGTTTTGTCTACAACTTTTCAAATGCGCGCTTATTTTTTTTAGAGGTGGCTTTTTCGAAAGTTCTATCTTTACCATTTAGTTTAAAAAAAGATTGGATTGTTTCGTCCAAATTCCGCTGAGATAAAGCCATTTTAAATAAAATGAGTGATTTTCGACAAACTTATTCAACGATTTCAACAATAACAGAACCAAATCTCCTATCTTGTCTCAACGGTTCTTCCATTTCCCTATGAGATGGATGGGCTGCGCCTTGCGACACTATCCATGGCCTGGTCGGTCTCCGGGCCTTACTCCAATGGACTTTTTTTGGGTCATGTTAAGAGCAAGGTCTACAAGGATCAGCCTGTAGCCTCAATTGATGTCCTGCGACAGCGCATTGTGGAAGAGTGTCAGCAAGTGCCGCAAGCCATCATAGACCGAGCGCTCGAAGACTAACGGCAGACTAAATGGAAAAGATAGGGCTTTCGAATGAGCCGTCGTTCGAAAAAGAGCGCGTATTTGAAAAGTTGTGGACAAAACAAATGTGTCAGAAAAAGTTTGATCGCCCTGTATTTGAGAAATTTTATGCAAATATTCAAGTAGGTCATTGGTTTCCTTAATAGTCTCGACATACAGTCGACGCTCTCCATTGCGTCCGGGCTGGGGCGGCCTGACCCGGACGCAATGGAGAGCTGGATGCAATGAAGAGCGGACGCAATGGAGAGAGTCATAGTATTAAACTATATTCACAGCCGGACGCTATGGAGAGCGGACCTCCTCTCCCACCCTCTAATCATCTCTCACCCCTCATTTTTCGACTAGGATTAGAGTAACAGTTTAGAGTTACAGTCAAACCTCGATATAGTGACATCCCTTGGGACCGACCTTCAGGTGTCACTATACTGGAGTGTCAATTTAGTCATTTTATTTAAGCCAAAATTAGACTGACTGATCTTAGGGTGTCACTATATTGGAGGTGTCACTGTATTGGAGTGTCACTATATCGAGGTTTGACTGTAAGGCCATTTTTGATTTACAATTTCAAAACTTTTCATGGGTTGAAAAATGATCCCCCTGGGGAATAAAAGAGGCTACAAAGAAATCCTTGCTCAGCTCTTCTCGATTCTCTCCAGGCAAAGCTTCGATGATTTTCTTCTTTGTTTCCAGAGTGATCACTCTTCGTTTGCCAGGATTTGAGGCTAAGAGTTAATAAACGGAATTTTGACAAGAACAATAACTACCGTATTTCCACTAATAGATTGTGACTTCCTCCTTCTGATGTAGTAGGATTGGAAAATAAACGCGCCCCGGGGCAGTTATTAGAGAAAATACGGTATGCAATAACTATATGATCACAAAAAAACTACACGATCACAAAATTTCAGAAAACGAAAAGAACACTGGCAGTGCAAAAACAATGTTGTGAACAATGTTTTCCTTGCAGAACATACAAAAATAATTGGCTTTTACAACCCATTTTCACGTTTTGTCCCTAATTTAACAGGCGGACGCAATGGAGAGCGTTAATTATAATGTCGGGACCAGCCTCACCCGGACGCAATGGGGAGCTGGACGCAATGAAGAGCGGACGCAATGGGGAGAGTCGTTTATAGGTAATTTCATAGACAACCAGCCAAACCAAAAAAAGGCGGACGCAATGGAGAGCTGGACGCAATGAGGAGCGACGCTATGGAGAGCGTCGACTGTATAGCTTAAAGAAATTGCATTCGAAAACGCTTGGTTATTCGTAAATATAAGAAAAAAAATATTTTTAGACACTAAAGATTTCGAACACGGGCATAATAGTAAAAGTACTTTTTTAGAGCATTTAAGTTACTGCATGTAAATAGATAGAAAGAAATTAAAAATGATTAACATTTCCTGGGCTAACCCTAGCTTTATGGCTCGTTCAGAAACCGGGCGTAGAAAGTCAAGGTTGGAGTCAGGGGTGTTCACGATGCAAAATACTCCAACTGCACTCCGACTCCAAGTCGGAGTTGGAGTATTTGTGATTGGTGAGCACGCTTTTCACTAAAATCTTTTTATTTTTGAATCTTCTTGTTCGATCAGATTCATAGTTGCAAGTCTGCAGTCACCTATAGCTCATAGACAGTAAAATAGACCGATTCCAGCTTGAAAAGTGTCTACCAATCAGAGATACTCTGAATCCAATTCCAACTCCCCAAAAAGTTGGAAATTGCTCCAATAAATTTTAGACGGTGTAAAATATCTGGACAACATTAATTAATTTATTTATTTATTGATTTGTATTTGAAGTAAGTAACAACTATTGATTCACTGTCAAAGAAATGGCTTACACACAGGATTTACTTTTTTCTAGAAAATATGTTGTGGCAGACCAGATGCATGCTGTTCAAGCAAATAAAGAAAACAGGTAGTAAAAGTAGGGAGTGAAACATGCCCAGTAGAGTCACCAACTATGGTTTTCCAGAACACTGCTACCACATAGGCATCCACAAACAGCAGAGGGATCATGCCTTAAGTTTAATTAATGGCTCGTTCACGGACTGAGACTTAGACCAAAAAATAGGTTAAAACGACTTTTCGCCGGTTACAATGTATTGTCCACAATATATACCGTATATTCTCGATTAGAAGGCCCCTCTCTAATAGAAGGCCCCCTTGAGGACCTATATATCAGCCTAGAAAAAAATTCGCAAATCTGTTTTTCGCGTTTTCTTAGTTAACACGAGCTTACCTGATTCCACTTTTAAAATTTTGGTTGAGCACGCAAAAATCTCAAAATCGACCCGAATTTTTCCGACTTTTTTAGGGTTGAAAAATAGAAGGCCGGGCCTTCTAATAGAGAATACGGTACACGATTTTTTTCTTCTTTATCATTTCTTTCTTCAAATCATTTCTTCCTGAAAATCTACGCTACCAACTCCGTTTAAAATTCTACAAGCTTTTTCTTATGTTTTTGCATTGCTATTGGCAACTTCTTCAGCTGTCCCGGTGCTTATTCCACGCCGATTCGGGAAGGCTGCCATCACTCTGTTGAAGTCTGTTTCCTCCTCCATCTCTTCTATAATGCTCCCCTCATACTCCCGCGCAACACGAGTCGCGCAACAAAATTTCATAGGGTTTTACAGGAACAATTTTTATTTTCGGTCGCAGACATCTTATACTCAAAATGACGGCTAGAATCTAGCAAACATTTTGGTAATAAAAAATTTCAATCTGATATAAAAATGTTTTAGGAAAAATCACAAGTATGTGGCAAATCAGCGTGTTGCGCAAGAAAGTGACGCAACACGCCAATTTGCTACATACTTGTGATTTTTCCTAAAACATTTTTATATCAGACTTAAAATTTTTATTACCAAAATGTTCGCTAAGGTTCGCTAAGATGTCTGCGACCGAAAATAAAATTGTTCCTGTAAAACCCTATGAAATTTTGTTGCGCGACTCGTGTTGCGCGGGAGTATGAGGGAGTAGTACAGTAGTCCAAAATTCATATGCCGCCTATGTTTTCATACAGCTGTTGTTGACCTATATTTTGATGCCCCATAGGTATGGGTCAAAAAGGGGCGGAGCCTAACACCCTCCTATACCTATGGGCTTCTCTTTGAAAGTGCCCAATAGGTATGGGTCATAGAGGCGGCATCCTTTGAAGATGGAAAACTTGGACTATGTACTACTTGAGGGGAGCCTAAGGAAATGGTGGAGTACACAAATGGCCCAAACTATGTTGTCAGCCATCTCATGTGAGCATTCAATCGGCTTCAACAAAATTCTCCATTTCATCGCAATAATTCCAAAGCAGTTTTCTATGCAGTTGCATGCTCTGCTTATCCTGTAATTGTGTATGCTTTGTGCCCCAAGTCATTGTGCCCATATGAGAGGCTTCAAATGACTTCCTCATATGGAAATTAAGCGGAAAAGCACCGTCGAAGTTGCTGAAATTCCCCGGCAACAACGGGTCTAGAAAGCGAACATACCTCTGCAGCTCCATCCCGCAAGCGTTAGTCTAACGCTAAAGAGGCTATCTGAATGCCCTAAATGCAGTCAACAATTCTTCGGTTCTTGAGCTCTCTCGTTTGCCCAATATGTTGAGAGCATATACAAACGCATAATTGCAGTTGAAGATCCAAGTATCTTTTCCAATTCAATAATGACATACAGAAAACCTCGAATGATTGGTTGGTCGAGAAAAAAAGCATGCAATAATCATTTAAGCTAGTTAAAATAAAACTATGAATCCTGTTATTAAAACCATGGTTCGCAAAAACAGCAAATTTGCTGAATGCAGCAAAATAATTGGCGTTGTGTGTTTATTGAAAACAGCAAAATTGCAGCAAAAATGCAGCAAATTTTTGCTGCATTTCAGCAAAATTTTGCTGCATTTCTCCGTCTCCCACATATTACGCGTTTTGCATTTTTCCAACTATATTTTTTGCTTTCTTTCTTTCTGTAGTCTGAAAATATATGAAACATCCGTATAACAGCAATACCTAGGCTATATGCAGCCCGTAAAAGTCACTCTGAAAGGGGAGGGAGGGATTTTCATATTAGCATCGGCTAGGTCACAGGTTCAAATCCACCTGGATGCATGACCTATTTTTCACACCATTTTTCATATTTTATTTCAAGTTTGGTATGAAAATAATGCTCATTCTAATGTCTATCCGACAAGAGGGACTGCTGGGTACCCAAACTGGGATCCCCACCTGAGTACCCCTCCGTGTACAGGATGGTTTGGAAAAATTCGGAAAATCATAAAAAAGTTTAAGTTTGAATTTTATTTGTCTGCAACTCATTCATATTTGTTTAAGTATAATATATTTTGTGTTTCGTATAGAAGAGCTTACAGGTAGCTTAAATTCTGTCACCGATTTTCCTGGGTAAGTCGATGGGGCAAGAAGCTACCTACGCGAAATTTTCAATATTTTCCGAATCTTTTTGGATTACTCGATACTACTCCACCTTGGTACCTCTTTTCTGCGTAGCTCTATCCTGTGTACTCCCCCACCTGGGTACCACCACTGAGTACTACCTCATGGTTATTCCCGTCCTAGGTACTCCTCATATTGGTATCCCTCACCTGAGTAACACCAGCTGGGTACCCCCACCTGGGTCCACCAACTACTCAACTACGAAGATCGGGCCACCTGAGTACTGATCGTGAGTGATGGTAAACTTATAATTTTTTAAGATTTTCGCCATTTAGATTGGCGATTTACAGCATTTTTTCGTTTGATAGACCAAACCTAAGTCAATCCTAGAAGCTTTTAGGCTCAAGAGGTGTCTGAAAAGTTCTGAATTCCTTCTTCGTCTTCGCTGTCATCCTTCTAATCTGTCCTTATCTCTTTCTTTTGTTCCTTTTTAGAGTCAGAGTTGCACGAGGAATAATATATAAATGCTTTCACATTAAAATTACTATAAAAAGTTGGTAGCTCGCGAAGGTTTGATCAAGAGAAAAGAGAGTATGTTCGACGAATAGGATGGCCCTAGATTGGACGATTTTAAATTTTATTTATTACTAAATTCCGATTTTCAACTTTATTATAGCTTAGATATAAGCCATAGCCTAGAATCATGGCTACACATTGGTATAAAAAATGTGTAATTGTAAAGAAGATACAAAACATCAATCAAGGAAAAACACAAAATGAGGCAGCTGATTCAGGTAGGCTTCAGCCTTCAACTCAGCTGTTATAGTTGTTTAACCATGCACTGATAGTCTCGCCGGATAGCCATGAGGATGAGCATTATTTTCATACCAAACTTGAAAATAAAATATGAAAAATGGTGTTAAAAATAGGTCATGCATCCAGGTGGATTTGAACCTGTGACCTAGCCGATGCTTATATGAAAATCCCTCCCTCCCCTTTCAGAGTGACTTTTACGGGCTGCATATAGCCTAGGTATTGCTGTTATACGGATGTTTCATATATTTTCTGACTGCAGAAAGAAAAAAAGCAAAAATTATAGTTGAAAAAATGCAAAACGCGTAATATGTGGGAGACGGAGAAATGCAGCAAAATTTTGCTGAAATGCAGCAAAAATTTTGCTGCAATTTTGCTGTTTTCAATAAACACACAACGCCAATTATTTTTGCTGCATTTCAGCAAATTTGCTGTTTTTGCGAACCATGATTAAAACATGAAATCACTAATGAAGTTAAGTAATCAAATATGTATACACATAAAGAAAATAAGTCTCCGTCTCAGTCTCAGTCCGTGAACACCTTAGACTAAGACTGAGACTAAGGGGTGTCCATATAGCCAAAAAAAAAAGTCTCAGTCTAAGTCTCAGTCGCAGTCCGTGAACGAGCCATAACCTATTTATAACACTACTTCAAAAGTGCATACCTAGCACAGTGCTGAGTCCTGATTGAATCACAGGCCAGCCAACTTCATCAAAAGTGTGCACCAAAAGCTGTTTGATTTTGTGCTCCGAATACATGTCTGATGGCCTCCTATTTTTGTGGTTTTGATTATTAGAGCTGGTACTATTGCTACTGTTTGGGATTCAGTACTTGAAGTCGAGATGCTGTGACCAATGCTTTTTGGTAGTGGCTGTGATATTTGTATACAAACCTGTTAACCCATAAATAAAATTACCTTTTTGGTCTTGTTAAATGAAAAGGTGTAGAAATGGTAGCAAATATGAGCACTGTAATCCACACTAAAATATTAACTTTTGATATTAACTTCTTTTTTTCAGGGATGAATCAGCATGCCTAAATCCAATGGATAGTAGCTAAAAGAGAAAGATTAGATTTAAATTCAAATTTTTAATTTAAACCATTGAGATCAGAGAAACAGCATCCAAATTGATGTTCAACAAATGGAGATAGCCAACAGTGCCTAGGCTAATGGATAGAATAGAAAGCACTACTGTTAGTATAGCCTCCACGTTCATGATAAAAAAGAAGACCAATATGGACATTAGAATCACAGCAGACACTAAAAAAATCCGAATAATAATTGTTGTTTTGTTTTTTTCTAAATTTTCACCTGCAGTTTGTATGAAATTAATTGGTGCGCTTGCTAAAATACATCTTTACAAAATAATTCCCTTCAAAAAATATCAGACCTGCAGATTCTGTGGGTACTTTCTCCAGCGGATGGTGCGAGCTTACTTTGAATATTTTGGCATAGCTGATTAAAATATGCCTTCTTAAAACAATAAAGCAATATTTTTTGCATATTTTTAACAACTACTATTACCTAGTCTGCAGTAGTTTTTTCCACATCCAAAAAGTCTTGCATGTTGTGGTAGGTGATCTGCCAGACGAAATCGTCTATGACTTCTTTCCTCTTTTTGTTTGATCCACGGCCCCTCAAAAACTGCATTCTAGTGCATTAGCGAAATTTGGCGCCAAATCAAAAATTTTGAAAAACCGCTGTTTTTTAGTTTATTTTATCCAGCACTTCTGGTTTTACTTTTTTCGCTGTACCTCATGTAAGTTTATTGTCAAAAAACTCACCACATTCAGCGCTTTCGAACAAGCCATCACTTGCCCATAAAACATGCAAAATTTCGAAGCTATAATTGATTTCTGTGAAAATTTCAAAGAAATTTTTTTCATCTAGTTGACTCGATTGAGATTCTAGCACTATTTTATGTCGAGTTTTCCTGAAACGCAACTGGAGGCTCGATAGAGGAGTAAATTTGCTGCATTTTGGTACCAAAGACGTATACAAAAAATGCAAATTTTAGGTGTTTTATGCAAAAGTTAAATGGAAAACGCGAAAACCCCTATTTTTACTCGGAAAAATGCCAGTTGTTTCACTCTTTTAGTCTGAAATTTCTGAAAAATGACCTTTAAGGGTTTTTTATAGTTCATCGTGAGACGTTATTCGTCACGCTATCTTTTAATGCATGATGCGCTAGAAAAAATGCGAATTTTTAAATTTTTATGCGAGACAAAGATTTATGTTTCAGGTCTAGCAATGGTCAGTACCCGAAAAATGCAAAAAGTTGCTGAAGAGCAGCCGATATTCGGGAAATTTCAAGCTCTGGCATGCAAGCGATGGTCTAAAAAGTCAAACATGAAGCAAATTGATGTACAGAAGAGAAAAGCAGCAAGTGCAAAAGCAAGAGAAGGAACTTCGTCATCGTGAGCTCTTTCATATGGTTGTACCTGATATTTTAAAAGAGCTTTTGCTTTAGTGAAGCAAGCTGATGAGCAGCCGCTGAAGGCTAAATCAAGAGCATCAGTCTCAAGCAAGAATGATGCGTGAAGCTCGTCTGGGTAGGCTATTTCTTCGTGTTGTACCTATTTTTAAGGCGTTTCTGCTTCAGTGAGCATATGCTCTCACTTCACAAGCTTCTGCTTTTTTGTCGTTAAATTGCCTAAAGTTTTAGTTTTGATTGTTGCTAGCTCAGAGTCTGTCTGAATGAAGCAAGGCAAGTTTGGAAAGCAAAACGCAGTGGGCAAGTCATCGTCTCAGTCTCTGGCCGGCAGGAACAAGCAGTCTAGCATGCTCAAAGTCAATTTCGGAGACAATCAGAAGTCTGGAGATCTTGGACCAAAGAAGAAGATCCCTAAGTTGGGTGACAAATCTCCCGGGTCCGGTTCGTCTTCTGATGATGAAGGTTTGTTGTGTTCAAAACATGATTGCCAGGAAAACTCTGTTCTACTTTAGATCTTATGCATGTGATTCTTGGAAGCAACGATTCGTCGCAGGACTTTGCTGATGCTGCCTACGGCTCTTCGGGTGGCTTTTTGTTGAGGAAAGTGAGGGCTCCACGGATGACGATGCTGAAATGTCCGAGAAAGGTAATCATTTCAGGGCGTCAATGCGATAATATTATCACATTTCAGCCAGTTCCGATGGGACCTTCAGTGACGTGAAGCCAACTAAGATGAGTGATGAGAAGAAGGTCGCTTTCAACGGTGTCATCGCTTAAATCTCGCGCAAGTCTGATGAGCTCAATTCGCTGCCTGAAAACATGTTGAATGTCGCTCCTCCCAAAGGTGTAATTTGTACGTTGCAATACTTCCTAATTTTTCATGAACTGCTTCAGGTCATACTTCTAGCAATTAAAGGCGCTCGCAACGTGAAAGGCATCAATGAGAAGTGGAAGGAGAAGCTCTCAGGCTCTGCTGGTGTATGACGCTCGATGAAGAAGTTGGTATGATCCATTAAAAGTAGTGTTCCTAATGCACCGATCTTGCACATTTGTTATCCGCATTTCAATAAAAAGTTTACTTTTAACATTTGAATTTCTCGATATCTTTTGCACTTGAGTGATTTTATGGCGAAATTTGACGCTGCAGCACCTTCATGTGTGGTGTGCTATGTGTTATAGAAAGTTAAGATGGTGTAATTCTGTTTTGCTATAAAATATTTGCTATAAAAAATTACAGGGAAAAAGCAAAAAAGAAAAAAACAATAAATTCAGAAAAAGACACTTTCAAAAATCTTGGCGTTTTGTTTATTTTTAAATGCACTAGAATGCAGTTTTTGAGGGGCCGTGGATCTGTTCAAGTAAAAGCATTTCTAATGCTTTTAAACTAACTATATTTACCTTGTGTGTATATTTTTATCATCCAGTTTCAATGCCCTGTAGTTTTGAAGAAGTCTGACTGGCTCCCACATATCACTGGGATCTAATGACCAAAATTGGACCATCTTAAAATAAGTACCGTACTTTCTCTAATACCTTTGCATGTCAAATTATTTTTCGATCCCCGAAAATTTGAAAAATTTGTGGTCGATATCGAGAATTTTTCGGTGAAAATCAAACATCTAAAAAGCGGAATTGGTATAGCTCGTGGGAGTTAAGAAAATGCAATGAACAGCTTTGCAAAATATTGATTCTGGTCAGAGATATAGCTCTTCAAAGTAGGGGATGTCGAATTATTGGAGACTCTCGAGCCACATACATGGAGATTTCTAAAAGCTTTTGGCAAGTGCTTCTACGAACTATACACGGTCAAAACGCCCGAAAAGGTGCATTTTGATATTTTAGACGTGTTTGTATGGCGCAGTGGGTAAAGCCTTCCGTCACACCCGGGGTGACCAAAGTGCCACCTTTTTAAAAAGTGAAAAGTGGCATTTTCGCTTGTAACCTTGTTAAAATGCCATCTTTTTAGAAATTTTTGTCTTAAATGCCACCTTTTGAAAAAAATTCGCAAATACGGCGATTTTTCTTGATGTCACGAGTTCAACCCCACCCACAAAACTTTCAATTTATCATTTTGTCGCAATTTTTTATTATTATCCCATTCGACGTAAAATCTAGAGGCAGATAATATTTCATGAGATTTCGTTGGTTTGCAAAAGCTCGTGCGAACATTTAAGAAATCTTCGCTAAATTTTTGAACACTCTGTAATAGATAATCGAAAGAATTAAACCACCTCTTGGTAGTCTTCAATCCACAAATTGGTTGCATTGTCTTGAAAGCCAAAGCCAGCCACCTGTTGAAGTTCTTTGATCATCTCAAAAAAATGATTTACTTGTGGCAAAACTCAATGCTAAACAAGATATTACCTTGTTAAATTTCTGTCTTTTGAGCGGGTTGTTGAAAGAACCCATATCATTGAGCACAAAATTGACTACAAAAGATTCATTCAGCACAAAATTTTGCATTTTCCTCGATATTGGAGTGAGGGGAGAGTCTTTTAAGTAAAGATTTTCCTAAATTTTGCTTTTTTACGCCAACTTTTTAGCTATTTTACCATGTCAAAGTCTGTGTTGACCAGTGTGCAACAATAGATGGATAGCTAAATTACAAAAGCCTAAGCTTGAGATTGCAAAGTTATAGATTACCACTAAATGAGCTGCAAATACCCCAAAATACTAGCCTTAACCCAGGTGTTAAACAGCAAATCCACAAATACGGTAATAAGTCGGCTAGACTTTATTTGTTGTCCATCTAAGTATATGGTCAAAGAACTGGAGTCGGTGGTGCTGCTACTCGACGGTCTAACTGAATTCACCTGAGCAGCCGAGGCACTAGTCTTAGAGCTGAATTGGAATACTGCACCCAGATTGTCAATGTATAGTTCAGTAGTATTGCTGGTTTCTGAGTTATAGCTGTTTTTATGACTTTTTGGTGGGAAATCCTCTGGGAACTAAAAGTTTTTGGTAAAATTCATAAAATTGTTCAATAATGAATACCTGAAGCGAGGAATCATTCTGATGCATAATTCTTTTCCTTCCGCAGTATGTGGAAATAGCCACAAAGAAAGTAACCTTTAGCTTCATAAGGTCAAATTATAATCGCTAGATGTTCTGAAACTACCTGATAAATAAAGTCGAGTGTCAAAGCCACTGAGGTATACAGACAAAACAGTTGGACCACCGGCAAATTTGAGAATATTCCCACAGCAAAGCAGAGAACATCGGTAACTGAGGTTACTGACACTGAAGCTCCTGATTTGGCCAAGCTTTCGCCCATTCTAGTCTCCAAATCAGCTGAAGGACTGAACAAAATAATTTGGTATAAACGAAAATATTGATAAAATTAGTATAAATCTTGCTTAGAATGCCTCCAGCCGGCCAGAATCAAAAACGCGTCTAAAGATTAATAGATCAAGAACTACATTACACTAAAAAATTCCTACCATCAATTCCAATGGTGATAACAAGAAAAGGAACGACAGTTAATATATTAGAAAAGGGAAAGCCGAGACTCCAAATCAATCCAAAGGTGGTTATCAGAGCCATAGTTGGTGAAATTATGGCAAAAATGGCCTGCAATGCCTCAATGCAATGGGATCAATATGGACGTAAATACCTCTATATGTTGACTTTTGCGGTAGTCAGTGCTGGACAGAGTAGTCAACATGAACAATGTCAGTAGCACACCTGTTAGAAGTAAATATCTAAAGAAATTTATCCCCTTTTGTGAGTGTATAAATAAGTAAGGCTCTTATTACGGTATTGCTTTTGTTGTAATTTTTCTTTGCTCTGTCATTTCTCGATTTCGACTCTAAAAAAATTAAAAATGTTTAAGCTGTTTTTATTTTTAGGTAATTATATTTAAGCGTATAATTACCGTAATTCTCTAATAAGCCGCCTCCTCCCTAAATTCAAAAAACGGGTTTCTGGCATTGTGTTTTTGACCTATGTTTTGAAAACCACTTTTAGGCAAGTCACCATCTATTTTGTAACTCATCTCACTGGCTACAAATTGGGGTAACTTGCCAAAGAGGAGTCTTCAAAAATGGGTCAAAAACACAATGCCAAGAACACGATTTTGAACCAGAGGGGGGGCGGCTTATTAGAGGAATTACGGTACTTATTTTTAGGAGAGATATCTCCTCCTGTGACACTATTTGAAATTTTGAGATCACAGACAAAGCCTAAGCCAAGATCAAAACAAAATCCCATTTGGCCGGTCTAAATTCGACGTTGTGTTTTTGACTTTGCGCTTTGGCTTTTAAAAACTGTCTGTGACCAATTTCAGTCTAAGGCTTGGTCAAGCCTAGTGTTGTGCAATTGACCAGTCAATTGACCGGAGGACCGGTCAATTGTACAATTCTAGTCAAGCCGCAGTGAAAAGCCGCTTTTTTGTACTTTTTCATAGTCAAATGCTTAAAAAAGTAATTTTGACATAGACATTAAATTTCAGTTTAGCAAATCCAAGTTAAGTTAGTAGTACCAAAAGAGCGTAGTTAAGATGAAAAGATTCAATACTAGCTCTATCGAATAATTGAAGCAGCTGAGTTTCGAAGTCTTCACTAATGAAATGACCTTCTGTGAACCGTAAATCCACCTTAAATAGTTCAGTTTTGACAATAATAACTTTGAATGTGAAAATTAATTCTGGTCTAACCATGTAGTGTAGAATAAACAGCCGAAAGTTTTCGACCACTTTGACTGTTTCATCTTCATTTGCACTCATTTGCAACTGTCCTATAGAATAGCCGAGAAACATTTTGTTGCTCATAGCTTTTGCCTAAATCCAACAAATAAAGGATATATACCAAAATAATGTCAAACATTTGGAAAGGTGAAGACTATATCTGATCGAGTCTCTTCTCTGCTATTTAACGCTGCCTAAAGTTACATTGTGGTTATTTTTAGGCTTTAATATCTAACAGATTACAAAATTATTTTAGCGAAATTGAACTGATGCAACGGCACCAGATGCGACAATGGCTCGCACCGGTGTCGAATTATGAATCCCAGTGCCAGGGCAAACCATGTTCGGAGCCGGTGTCAGTACGAGAATTTTGAGGCTTACAGAACAGTCAAACTTCTTTATAGGCTACACTCGATATAAGCTACACCTTCTTATAAGCTACACCTGAATCCGGTCCCAAATGAGGTATGTTCCGTATAATATACCCCCTATATAAGCTAAAAATCTATATAAGCTACATCTAGGATTGGTCCCGAGGTGTAGCTTATAGAGAAGTTTGACTGCATTACTAGAATAACTTTTTGTGCAATAGTTCTTCTTGTTGATAAATAGCAAAATGGGAATTAATATAAAATATCTTCGTTGAAAAAATTTAAGAAAATGGATTTTTATTTAAAAAAGAGCCCACGAAACAGGCAATTTTGATCTATTAGAGTTTTTATTTGTATAACTTTAAGAAAAATAACCTTTAAAAGCTGAGCACAACAGCATTACTATCATTAGCAGAGCCAGAAAAGTCTTGGTAATGAAGTATTTTATTGGTCGACGGACTAACTACTGTTAAATTGTCGACTATTAGTCGATTTACACTAGTTATTTCCATCATGTTTTCGGCATTGAAAAGACCATGCCCGTCTTTTCTTTCCACAATTATTTGGATCTAAATAATTTGGCTTTCTAATACATTTTCAATAATTATTACTTTGTAGCTAGTGCTAGAGTGCAAGTGCTCAAAATTGTCCAACGCCTTTTCTTCCAATCTACTAAGAGCGTTGAGTGGAGCGTAAATGTCCCAAATGTCATCTTGGCTGTGAAAATTCAGAAGTCCTACTGAGGAAATCAGAGTCACAATGCAGGGAATTATCTGAACACGACAATAAAGTAATATCTATATACTCAGGTTCGTAACATTTAAAGTTACTAAGAACGGTAATGGATTTCTGGCCACGAACAGTCCGTAGTTGTAAAAGCATTTCTCTAGCCATCTCATCTTAAATGGCACGGATATTTAGAAATTTAAACTATACATTTTAAATTAAATCATCAAATAAATAGGCGTCTAGAACCTACAACAAGAAACCTTCAGCAATATGATATTTTTGAAAACAAAATTTGATATTTTTGAAAACTCTTGGGGTCACCTCAGTGAAACAGCGTTACAGTGAATAACGACGAAGGTAGATTTTTTTCTTTCTAGACTTGTTAAAATTTTTAAGCATGTGTCGATCAAAATTTTTTTCGAGCATAGTCAAGCAGAGTCTTTGTGAACCAGTTTATGGATATGTGCGCTATCTAACTTTATTGGTACAGAATCCCCTTCGTTCAAAAATAACCAAAATTGTGTAATAAGTCATTTTTGCTATAAAATAGGCCAAAAAAGAAATTCTCGAGCACACGCTTCTTTGACATCTCTAGATTTACCTGATCTGCAGATATTCGAAGTTTTTAATAAGTAGTCTTAGATCATAAACGTCAGACTTAACGCGAAAAAACTAGATTAAGTTTAACCATGTGGACTTTGTAGACTAACTATGTGGACACAGATAAACAACCCAGCTAACTAACCTTAGTCACAAAAGTTTGTAATGGCTTGTTCACGTACTTCAAGTTTGAATCGTCGTAGTAGTTTTCTTCTTTTAATCAAAGAGCCAAAGATTAAAATAATTATTTTTTAATTGAAACTCTATTTGCTAGCTCTAAGATTCTAGTTTCTAGTGAGATATTAATTGCTCAAACATGCTTGCAAAATGTAAAATTAAAAGTATGAAACAAGTCAGAAATTAAAGTTTATTTTCTGACTTACTTCATACTTTTTTTATTTTTGGAACACATTTTTAAGCATGTTTCAGCAAATTATATTTCATTACAAACTAGAATCTTAGGGCTACCTAATAGTGTTATCAATTAAAAAATAATTATTTCAATATTTGCCTAAGAAGAAAATTCTTACGAAGATCGGAACTCGAAGTATATGAACAAGCCATAAGTTAAATCAAGTGTTGCCCAAATTTTTAGGATTTTTAAAAAATTCTTGCTAATTTAGATATCAACTGTAGATATTAACATAACAATTTATATTTTATACAAAAATTATAAATTACGCAAACTGAATCATCATCCTTGCATAATAAAAACACAAAGTGCGTGCTCATCCACTCTGTTTTACAAATTGGACACGCTACAGGCAAACCAAGGACACCAATTTGGTGAATAGGGGGCTGCAAAAGTCACCATATCATCCCCTAAAAGAGGTGCATAGTTGACTACAGCAGCAGCAGCTGCAAACAATGCAGCAGCAGCTTCTACAATCCGCTTGCAATAATCCTGTGTGACAGAGAGGAGGGGATTGTAAGCTTTTGTGTGAGGTTGGTTGCAAGTGTGAAAGGCGTCCACTCGTCCATGCAAATCTCCTTCTCTGTTAAAGCCAAAATGGAGGTATAAAAGGAAGATGGCAAGTAGAGATGGAAGCTACCATTGCTACATTTCAACAAGGTCAGCCAACTAATGTTCAAAAAAAGGAAAGAGATCCTTTGGTGGGTACAAAAAACACACAGCAATTGATGCTTTAGAATAATACTGTGGCTTGAAAAAAGTATTTATCCCAGGGCTGCATCGGATATCCGGTATCCAACATCCGATATCCGGCACTTTTTGACATCCTATATCCGTTCCGATATTTTTTTTCATATCCGGTGCAGCCCTGGTATATATCTATATGGTAATAGTTTAAGAGGCGCCAGACGGCGCCTTTCTTCTCTCAGTTTCTTTTAGATAAACAACTTAAAATAAACAAATATATGTTAAAATAAACAAATGGCGCAGCTTTGAATTTCAATCGAAAAATCCCAAAAGTTTGCTGACACGGGAAGTGCACAACCCGACCGTGGCCTATGGTATAACCCTATATACCAAAAGATAGCTCTAGTCTTGCTGATTACGGACCCGCTCGCAGAATCTGCTATGGAGTGACCTATGCCGAGATTCTGATCTTCGAAGATTTTAAATCTTATAACATATAACTGACTAACATAGCATTCAGACGTGTCAGTGTGGTGCAGTGAAAACACTATCGGTAACATTTTTATTGTCACAGGTTCGACTCCCACCTGGTTCATTTTTTAATTTTTCGTTTTTTGTTGATTTTCTTGCTGGTATGTTTCAAATATGTTCCTTTTACAGATATAGTGGCTTTCTCCATAGGAAATTTTATGGCAATCATGGTCGACAAATATCCCATGCTAGGTGATGCAAGAACTGCTGGTCGACAAGAAAGAAAACAGGGCAGAAGGCAGAAAACTTAAAAAATCTGAATGAGAATTCAGATTTTTTAAGTTTTCTGCCTATTTTTTACAAAGTAGTATAGGGTTATCAATATTAGATTTGACGCAAAACGAGTGAAAAATGGCGCCACAAAAAATGCTGGTCCCAGCTTTAACTTTTTGAAACGCACGAGCATGCCCCTATTATACTCAAAAAGGCGAGATTATTTAGTTGTACACACGCTTCACTGAATTTTTTCGATAAATTATGCGTTGTGTAAAAGTAAAAAACAATAAACAGGTGACTGACGCGAGCCCGATTTGGGTTGTGATTGAGATGCAAATTAGGGGTGATCATACTTGCCGACGTGTAGTCGAACATTCAGTCTTTTTATCGATCTTTGCAATGCTTGGGTTTTCAGAATTCAAAACTAGATGCACTGAAAACCAAGTTTTTATTCTGTCTTATACCTTTAACAACAATGAAAGTAACAAATTTTGTCAATATATAGACTACCCAGAGAACAGCGATTTAAAAAGTTCATTTCTTTTTTCATGAGACCAGGGCACTGACTCAGGGTGGCTGGGAAGAAGTTGACCAACTTCGAGATGGCCACATATCTGGTCTTTCTGCCTTTGGATGCTTTGCAGTCTACGTTGGTCTTGCTTTTCTTGCGTCTTTGTCTTAGTTTCTGTACCTCCAACCATTGTCTAGAATTTGTCAAGTATTTTTTTTGCAAAAAAAAACACTGCATTAGATAGTTTAAAATAGTTTTAGTTTTCTAGTTGGGGAAGTCATACAAATCTTTTTGTATTGTCTATAGTTTGAAATACTTATCCAAATACCAAAAAAATATTCTGATTTTCTCAATAGTTCTCTCATTCATCTTGTAAAACTTTTGACAATTTTTTTTTAGTTTTTAAATGAAGTTTTTTTAAATTTTGATATCTTCGTAGAGTTCGCAGTGCTGCATTTCTAACGAGATAATAACAAAAGCATTTTGAGTGAAGTCACTTTTCCAAAAAATTTATAAACCTTTTTTCAGCTCCGATTTTTCAGATTTTCAAAATATTTATGAAAACAGCGAAAAGACCAAGTTTTTTAAATTTCACAAAATGTGTGCCTACTTGCTGATTGCAATAGGGTCAGTGGTGTTTTGGGAGCGGCGCTCTATAACCTCTTTTAGTAATGTTTGGAAGAAGTCGTCATCATCATAGATCTCGGTGTCGTGGTTAGCCTAAAAACTTACTATAAGATCTACAAAACTAAATCACATGTAGAATTGATGACCTGTTTGTTTCCACCTAACCTTTCGGCATCCCACCTCTTGGTTTGGCTTCTCAACACTAGTCGAGAGTGATCCGAAAGGTTCTAAATGAATTTCGATAATACTGAATTTGAAGAGTAGTTGATTTCTGGCCCAAGACTCTAAATAATTGGGTCAGGTACCCGACTAACAATCTTTTCAGAAATACAAATAATAATACCCTCTCAATTTGACTAAGAATATCGGAATCCAAGGCACTAAAGTCTTTCTTGCTTCCTTTAGCAGCCTTTTTGAATTGGGTTTGGAGCGTTCATCCCATTCTGCAAGGATTGAGTTTCTGAAAAATTATATTGGTAACAAATTAGTATGAGTGCAAACCGACCTAACTTGCTCATATTCTTTTTCTCGTCCTTTTAGCAATTTATTGATGGCTTGAAGTCGATGAGCCGAAGTATCTTTTTTAGATATAGCAGTTGATCTTCTAAATATAGAGTCAAATATGGATACAACACTACCCCGATATAACAACACCCGAAAATGGACCGATTTGGTCAGCTTTGACTGAAATCAAGTCAAGTCAACCCTCGATACAACATCATACTAGGGTCGGCCCCCAGGGCGGTGTTGTATCCATGTTTGACTGTAATTTAATATCTGTGTGTTTTTATAGGATGAGTGAGGTTCAAATATTGCCGGCCCTTTCCGAAAATTCATGTGTTGCAATTTTTCGATTGATTTTTTCGGTATTATTTTACAGCAACATATAGGAGGAAAGGCGAAGGTTGGTGGTGGTGGCCTAACCAACTTTAACGTCCCTTTTTTTCATTATGGGTTTAAGAGGTGAAAACAAGCATATTTTATTGAAATGTGCAGGGCATGCCTTGTCAGCCCTATGCTACACTACCACTTCAGCATGTCACGCCTTTTTTCAAGCCTGAAACTTCAAAAATCTCTCACTTTTTGGGTGATATCTGTTCATCTTGTTCCATAGGTTCATCTTCTTCGCTCATTGAGGAGTCTGCTTTACTAATATTTTCGCCTTGCTTAATTTCGTCTTGCTCATCTTCAGAGCTGGTGATTTCTTCATCGGGATCTGTAAGACAACTTACTTGTAACACTTTAATGTAAAAATGCAACAAACCCCCTTTTTGTTTTTTCATAGCATCTGATAGGGTCGACTGAGCATCTAGAAGCAGCTCCAGAGCACTGAACACATTCTTCTTGACTGAATAATACAATTTTAGAATAATGTGTGTGTGTTATGTGAAGAAACAAAAAACCTTGCTGTGACTGACTCCTATCAACTTCACTTTTCTGCAGCAATTCAGCAGCCAATTTGCCTCTAGGTAGCTGATTAAAGGCCTGAAGCGCAGTGTGGGCCCGAATATTAAGTTGCATTAGTTGATCCCATGTTTTAAGCTGGTCTTCCATTGTGTCGTAAAAATCTCAAAATACTATAAAAAATAAAGATATATCTAAAAAATATTTTGATCAACAAAAGCGTCTTCGAAAATTCAAAGCGGGAAATTTAAAAGTCCAATTCACATAGTAAGTAATGGTGCGTAGTCGTTTGGGTAAAAAATTCCCGAATGGGAATTTTTTACCCAAACGTCTTAACAGAACGCCAAGTTTGTACGCATTCAAATTCATTCTTATTTTTTGCAGGGTTGGGTTATTGTATAACTCTCTTTATTGATTAGTAATTAGCATAAACTTCGGGATGAGGATGATGTTTTAAGTAACTTAAGCAAATTATTATGTTCATGCATTCAGATGAATGAATTCAGTTGGTCAAACTCAGATGTAGTGGTGATTCTGCAAAAGTTGAGGAGCAAACAAATAACCTTTGGTTTCGTCGAGCAGTTTCTCAAGCAGGAGTATAACCAGAAGAAGTCAAAGACTGCAATCTATAGGCAGATGGGATTAATTCAGCCCCTCGATGTTTTCCTATTGGATGCTGACATCATGTAAATACTTTTATTTTAAACTTTTCTTTTTATCCTATTTTAGTCCATTTCAATCCAAATTTGGAAACAAGATCATGGCTGTAAAAGAAAAAACAGGTTCCGAGTCTACAAAAAGCGTTCAGAAGCCTTATTTGTATGTATCGATTGCGCACAGTAATAAAATATTTCACTTTTTCTGACTTAGGGTTTCTTTTCCAGTGCCAAAGAAGACAAACGACCGAAGCCGCTCCCATTCCTACTCAAAAAAGACAATCGCTTCTTTTTGAACAATGGTGTCCATATTGCTCACTGCCGCTTACGTGAATTGAATGAACTGGTGGCAAGGGATATCGACAGATGCGCCAGAGAAGAAGTTGAACACAACCCTCATATGAAACCACAGGTACTATTAGATCTTATCGTATCTGGGTAAAGCTTGTACTTAGGAAGCACACGAAAAAGGACACCGATGTGCTCTAAGAGCTTCAAAGAAAGCAGGAGAAACAGGCAAAGAAAGTGATGCAATAGCAATCCTCTATCCATCTTGGCATAATGTGCGCAACCAATATTACCGCCGGCGCAAGAATGCTGCCAGCACTGTCAGAGATCCTTTCGATCCGCCTGCTATCTATCAAAACACCTATCGAGCTTACGTGATGGAGAACAAAGAAAGGTTTTTTCAACATTTATCTATTTTGTTCAGACTTTTGTGTTAAGATGGATTTCTCTACTCGACAAGAAAAATGGTGTGGTGGTTTTTTCGTCAAACGATGACTTGAAAGCGGCAGCTAAGTGCTCCTTGATTATGGCTGATGGTACATTCGACCTGTGTCCAAAAGGGTTTGCTCAAATTTACACTATTCATGGACTGGTAACCTTTTTCGTTTTTTTCATCAAACATTCTTAGTAAATTTAGTACAAGAAAGAATGGATTGCTTTTGCCACTTGCTTGATGCAAAACAGAGTCGAAAGCTCTTATGATGCAGTTTTTGAGCATTTGAAGCTAAGATGGAGAATGCTAGAAGTTGAACCGGTATTCCAAGCAATCCATGTTGACTATGAACAAGCCGAAATTAACTCCGTGATCAAAGCGTTTGGATTGAAGTTAGCATGATATTTTATTTTCCCTGATTTTTAAAATAAAACTTTTTAGAAGGTTCGTGGCTGTCTCTTCCATCACTCAAAGGCAATCATCCGAAATGTGGCTCAGCTTGGCTTCAAATCGCAGTACGAAGAACAAGAAAGTGAGTTTCGGCTACTGATCAGAATGACAATAGCGCTGCCACTGCTTCCAAAGGATCAAGCTGCATATATTTGGAAACAAGAATTGGAGGGAAATCTATCGAAAGCTGGAGCCAAATCTTTTTGCGACTACTATAACAGCACTTGGATGAAGAAGAGATCTTCGCTTTGGAACTTCTACCGATTGAAGCACAAAACAACCAATGTCTGCGAGTCATATAACTCATTTCTGAAAGGTAACCTACTTTCTTATACAGTTCTTCGTATCTTTTTTGTCTATTTCAGAAGGAATGGAGCTCTCCGTCGACCAGGACATACCTTGCTCTTCCAGTTTCTTCATTGGCTGCAATACCAAGGTAGCGTTAGGGTTATTCAGCTTAGCAATGGTCAAAACCTCGTCCGGTAAACAAGAAATATGAGCGCATGAATGAGTATCTAGTACACTTGTGGGACGAATACGACGTGGGTCCTGAAGAATTCCCTGAAGAAAGAACATTTCAAATTTCATAAATCAAACATTTCAGGATAATGTTAACAAACACCTTCACGATGAAAGCATGTTACCTGATACTCTTAACTTCTTGTCTGCGGCCAGCCATCTTCTTGCTAATGTGGAAAAGAAAGAGCAAAAAGCTGCTGCCAAAAGAAAGTCTCTGATTCAGCTTAAAAAAATGAAAAAAGTTTGCAAAAGGCTCTCAGTGTATGGAAACTTGAATGTGGCTAAGCAAAGTAGCGTTCCAAAGATCAATGCGACCAAAAGAAACGTAAATTGGTGGGAAATTGAAGTGCCGTCTCGGTTCGTTGATATCAGTCCCAATGGTCATTGTTTCTACAGGTAATTTTGACTTTTTCTGGGATTTCAACAAACTTTATTGTTCTAGTTCCGTTGGTTTCATTGTCTACCGAAACAAAATCAGCAGTCAAGAGTCCGAAGAGAGCTCATGAAATTCCTCAGTGATCACCGCAAAGAAAAGTGGACACGCTGGGTTTGTCCTGAAGATGAAGTCGACGATCACATAGAGCTTCATCAATCGTCGCCAAGTGAGATTAGCGCTGAAAGGAAGAACTGGGGATGCTCGTCTGAACTGATTCTGGCTGCCAGATTGTATGATCGTAACTTTGTTCTCTACCAGCCAGACGAACGGTGGAAATTTCTTAATTTTTCTGCAAAGTACGAATCGGTAGGTCTTCTACAAGATATTATGTTCACAAACTGTATTACTCTTTAAGGTAAGGACGCCTCTGGTAGATGGACGTGAAACTGCATTGCTCAGATACAGAATGAATCATTTTGATGTTGTTGTGGAGAATGTTGATCAAAATTGTTATTTGAAAATTGTCTTTTGTTGAGAATTGTGATGATTTGTTTTCACTGAATAAAAGTGGCCAAGAAATAATGGAGATTTGCATGTGTACGTTTAGACAAATTCATTTGATATTACGGTAATTAGTCTCTTCTCTAATTTTGGCAATGAGAAACGGGCGCTTATCAGCGCCTCCATCGTGTTTTTAGCTATTATTGGCTAATCAATCAGAACATTAAAGCGACTGAATAAACCGACTAAATAAAGCGACTGAGCCTTAGCAAGCTTTTCCCCCTAAACTTCTGAGTACTAAGATCTGATTAACTCTATTCAGGTATCACTGCTTGGTAATATTTTTATGTCATTCCCGGTGGTTTCTTCATCACCTGTGTCGGAAAACCTTGAAAAAAGATAAGGCTTGCTCGATGTTTCATCATAAAACCTTCTCCCCTAAGGCCCCTCTCCCGAAAGTGAAGCAAAATGAAAGGCTTGAATCCATCAAAGGACTTAGAAAGAGACTTTGGGAGAAAATCAATAGAACGAAAAGTCAGCCGACTGTGGCAAAAATAAGAATGAATTTGAATGTGTACAAGCTTGGCGTTCTGTTAAGACGTTTGGGTAAAAAATCCCATTTGGGAATTTTTTACCCAAACGCCCCTATGCCGTAAGTAATAATCCTTTTTAATTGCAGATAATAATTACAACTGAAAATAGACAAACAAAGACAATAAAAGCAGTTATATCAGGTCGTTTAGCCAAGATTTTGTCATGCTAGATGGGACAGCTGCCGGAAATGTCATGAATATGCCGTGGCAACTCATCTGGAATGGGGGTCGTTGGCAGACAAGTTCACTAGTAACAAGTATAAAGGCCATTTTTTCCTTGTCAAAAATGCCTTTTATGTTTTTTTCAGCTAATATTCAGCTAGTTATTATTGTTTTTGGAATTTATAGAGCTTGTCTAGGATGAAAGGAAAAAGGCGTTGCTCAAACATTTTATTTGATTATTTTTTTTATAGAGAAGAGCCTCTTTATAAAATTTTCAAGTAGACTCTTTATTAAATGTCTGTCTTGTATGTTGCGATAGATAGAAGTGGTTTTGTTTTCATAATTTTATTTATTCAGAATAAAATGTTTCTTTATGGCCGGTTTCTGTTGTTTGAGGCTTTGTTTAAACCATGCATAGACCTTCCCGGTCGCAGGGTTCTTAGGTAAGTATCCGGTTCGGATAACCAACCAGATCGGTTAACACTCCGATACTCGGATGGCCTCTTTGGTGGAATAAACTCAGAATTTTATGCTTATCATACATCATATCATATGGGCGGCTTGATTTTGGGAGTACGGGTAAGAACATCAATTTAGAATTGATGCATTTTCAAAACTTTTGTAAATTTCAAGTCTATTTTTACAAGTAATTTCAGAACTGATTACTTCTCAATTATAACTCATAAGCAAGAGCAAATAAAGGGCTTTCCAATAACATACTGTTTAGGTATTTATGCTTTGAAAATTTTAAATTTTCGGACAAAACAAACAATGATATCATTTTTTTTAATGTTGTATACATGTAGATAGGCAAAAATACGTGTAATAAGACCATTCTTTCGGTAAATATTTCATACCTTTCGACAAAGCGAAAAGAAACGCACTAAATTCTTTCAGCTATTAAATACAAGGGTTTTAGTGAATAAGAGTATTAGCTTATTAGTTTAGAGTATTAGCTAAAGTTGAAAAAAAACCGAAAAATAAATCCTAAAAATTAATTTGACACAGAGAACCTGGAATTCTCACACCGGATTCGTGTTCAGCGGGATCGATTTGCTTATGAAAGTGGCCTTTAAATTTAAAACACACCGTCAAACTTTGAAATCCGCTCAATACAATAACTATTTGAGTCCCTGAAAGTTTAAATATTCATTTTCTTGAGCGGAATTCAATTTTCGACGGTCTGTTTTTAATTTTAAACCCAAGTTTATAAGAAAATTGACCACCAGAATTTCAGATTTGCCTAGCAAAGAAGGATTTTTCTGTCAAAGTGGTTTTTAGGTGTTTTTTTTATTTTTTTGTCGACTTAATACTCTAAAACCCTTGTATTTCATAGCTGTAAGCATTTTTCGGTGCATGATTTCTTACTTTGTCGAATGGTATGTAATATGTACCGAACAAATGATCTTATTACACGGATTTTTCCTTTCTACATGTCCACAACATCAACATGATCATTTTAAAAACAACAGGGGGAGCAAGCTGTTTTTCAAAAAAGAAGACCAAGGCATATTTTGGAACTAGAGACGGAAACGGGACGGGATCCCGTACGGGATCCCGTCCCGTTGGACCAAAATTTGACCTAAAATCCCGTCCCGGAATCCCACCGGGTCCATTTCGAAAATCCCGGTCCCGGTTTAGATTTTTTCTTAATCGTAAACCGGGATTCACAGTTTACCAGAAAAGTAACGATTACACATCTGTTATATTCACATTACCGTATTTTCTCTATTAAACCCCCATGGGGATTATTTTTCGACTCCTAAAAAATCATAAAAATTTGAGGCCGATTTCGAGATTTTTGGGTACTTAACTAAAATCTGAAAAGTAGAATCAGGAGTGCTCGTGCTAACCAAGAAAACGTTAAAAACAGATTTGCAGAATGTTTGCTCTAGGCTGAGACATAAGGTCCATATGGTGGGGATTATTAGAGAGTGAGGGTTTAATAGAGAAAATACGGTATCTCCTATTAAGCTCGAGCACCTCCAGCTCAGATACTTTTTTGGCCGCTTCAGGGATTTTTTTTGCGAACCTAACTTATCTATCCATTCTACAAAATAACGAGGATTTTGATTTTTTTGCAAAAGTTAAAACTTCTGCCTAATCGTCAAGTTTAACCGTTTCAAAAAACCATGATACCCTCCTTGTGGTTCGAACAATGTTTTATCTCAAAAATTAAAAAAAATACGCGGCTTTCTCATGAAATCGGGATTGAGAAACACGAATATGAGGTTATCTCCTCCAACCGAGCCCTCCGCGTGGGGGATTCTATAATCATGTACCGTGATGCTTTTTTAGAGATATTTTATTCATGGCACCTGATGTTTGACGGCACCTGACGGCAGCGGTTACTGATAAATACTAGCATTTCTGTATATATATATTAAGTTGGCAATAGAAAAGACTTGAGCTTTAAAATCGTTCATTTTTTGCTGAAAATAAGTGAAGAAAATATCAGAAATGTGGAACTTTGTGGCTTAAATTAAGCTGACTTAAATCCCGGTTATCTTACCGGGATCCCGTACGGGATCCCGTTGGTTGGGTCCACAAAATCCCGGTCTCGGTCTCAATCTAGGTCAAAAATGCCGTCCCGGAATCCCGTTGGGTGGCGTCTTTCCGTCTCTATTTGGAACCTGATTTTTTACTAGCGCCAAAAAGTTTTGAAGATGCATAAATTTTAAATTAGTGTTTTTATCCGTATTCCAAGTATTAAGTCACCATAGTGCGTATAACAAAAATGAAAGCATGAAACTCTGAGTTGATGCCACTAAAGAGGCCATCCAAGTATCGCAGTGTTAAACAATCGGCTGATATAGAATACAGTTCCATAAAAATACACCTGGGTGCGGGTTTCCGGCTGTATTTTATATTGAGCGCCAACAGTAGAAACGAAAAGTAAGCTTTGGCAAACGTCTGGAATGTCACAACGCTTTTATTTTCATCATATACATAAGTAGTTTTACTTACTTACACTTTACTTCAAAATATACGTATTTAAGAGCACTTGCCAAAGCACTAATCTCTGGATTGCAACCTTTGGCACTCCACAACAAGTATCAATGCCTGTTAAATGCCCCTTCTAGGCAAGTGTATCCAGAGTGCTGCTGCTTAGCTACTACTGCTGTTTGTTTAAACAAAAGATTTTACCCCATCCAAAAAAGACTCATGGAGTTCTAGGAACAAGCAAACACTCCAATTTGCTTTGGTAGGAATATATTTTGAATGCAAAAAACTATTATAGTGAAATTTAGCACTAAATGTTCTGGAGCCAAGTAATTTTGAAATCTATTCTACTGTGGCGGTTTTCAAACTGCTTGAGCCAAGATTACCTCAAGAGGTTATTTATATTAGCTATAACAAGCAGTGAATATCTGACAACAGAAAGCTCGATGTGGTAAATGTATAAAAATCCAATAACGGATATTCTAGATTTGTTCAGTGTTTTTGAAAAAAAAGATTTTCAATCTCTATATAGTATTTTGGACGGGGGGGGGCGTCTGTCGCCACTTCTGTGTACACATTTGGTCAAAATTAAAAACCTTTACACGTTCTAAGAGGGGCATATGCCTACTTTTATGAAGTTCATTTTTCATTAAATTATTTTTTATTTTCAAATATCATAATCTCGTTAAAAAATGTTAAATGTTGAAAAAAGTAAAAAAATTAAAATTACAGTCAAAACTCCCATTAACGTAACCCCGAAAAGTTCGTTCCCCCCTAGGGTCCGACACTTTTTTACCTCGATTTTTTAAAATTTTCTTTTATCTGTATTGTCAGTCTGGGTGCAAATATCGTCAGGATTCCGATTTTGCCGATCGTTTTAGCAAAAGCAAAAATTTTTGACCGTAAAAAAGCAAAAATTCCCATTAACGTAATGATATTTTCAAAAAATTTTAAGTTAATTGGAATTTTTGCTTTTTGAGGTCAACAAATTTTTCTTTCGCTAAAGCGATTGGCGAAATCGGAATCCTGACGATATTTGCAGCCAGACTGTCAAAACAGATAAAATGAAAATTTAAAAAAGTCTAGGTACAAAAAGTGTACCCATTATATGTTTATCGATGGATCTCGTACTGCTACTTAAATTTGGTTTAGATGTTAAAAAAAAGTTTAGCCGTGAAAAGTTCCTGGCGCCAGATGCAGAGCAAAGTATAATACATCGACTACTCTTCACAGCTGACAATTCGCAGAAAGAGTTCTATGATTGGAGAGTAAGGCCCAGAGGCAAGATCCCAATAGCACAAGTAAATGGATCAATGACAGCACAAAGGCTGAATGATCAAGAAGGGGATTCTCCTCTACACGTCTATGTCAACATGTACTTAAGGTGCGCCTTTTAACAACTCAATAACATAAAAGTTACAATTGTCACGTTTTCCCAACTGACACCCTTTTTTTGAATTTTGTAGTCCTGATACGGAAAATGTATCCAAGTAGTGATGCCTAGGTATTGCTACCCAGGTTATCGTATTTAAAAGGCGGCGCCCAGGCGGTAGTATCCAAGTAGGTACCCAGGCAGTCCCTCTAAGTTAACTCCGCAGTTTTCTTCTATGGATAGTAATAGCGGATATTTTTTCTCTCGGATATGTATCACAGCTAAAGCAGTAACAAAGAACGACAATTTTCCAACTTTCGGACAAGGTCAGCCAAAATTTTTTCCTATATTTTAGCTGTCATTTAGCTCTAATAGTTGTGGTTTTCTACCCCACAATCTAGGTGAGTTCACAACACTCTGATAATTTTTTGATATCAAACTAGTGTGAAAAAATAAAGTTTACACGCAGATGGATTTGAACCGGTGATATTTTCGCCGGAAGTATTTTCGCGTGATATATTTTGGCCAGGGTACCCTAACAAGTGGTTTTCCCAAGCACCCTGAGGCCTTGTGGTACTTTAAAATAATGTCTGCCACGACATACAGTAGCGGACAAAAAAAATTGAACACATGGTTACATTTTATAAATCGTGAAAGTTTTGGAATTTTTCCTGCGTGTTGAAAGTTCTGTTAAAGGCAAAGATGTAGCATTTTTCTTCCTCTTTCAAATGCTTAGTTCAATTTTTTAATTGTCAGGCTTTGACATCGTTGTAAATTCATTTTTCTGATACGAGTCCATTTTATACCCGGACAAAAAAAATTGAACAGGCAACCGCAATAAACAGAAACCGCAATAATCTCAAAAAATTCATTTATTTCACACTATTATTTCGTAGCCCTGTTTCTTAGCTACAATTTGGTGGGTCAAACTTCTATTTTTGATAATTATGGAAAAAGTTATGACGATCAACATGAAAGTGTCAATTTCTAGTCAAAATAAAGAAAAATCTAAGGAAAATGACTGTTTAGCCACATAAATAATAGCTTTTCTCAAAGAAATGTCGCTGAAAATATGACATCCATTGCTCCATTCGAAAGCTCTTTGATTTCTCTACAAAATAACTCGTCGACTGTTTTTTTTAGAAAAAATACAGGGCTGAGAAACGGACAGTTGAAGTTACAAAAAGTGAAAAACCCCTTTTTTTGCCTTATTTTTAGCGTTTGTTGTCTTGTCTAAATTCAACTGTCCGTTTCTCAGCCCTGTATTTTTTCTAAAAAAACAGTCGACGTGTTATTTTGTAGAGAAATCAAAGAGCTTTCGAATGGAGCAATGGATGTCATATTTTCACCGACATTTCTTTGAGAAAAGCTATTATTTATGTGGCTAAACAGTCATTTTCCTTAGATTTTTCTTTATTTTGACTAGAAATTGACACTTTCATGTTGATGGTCATAACTTTTTCCATAATTATCAAAAATAGAAGTTTGACCCACCAAATTGTAGCTAAGAAACAGGGCTACGAAATAATAGTGTGAAATAAATGAATTTTTTGAGATTATTGCGGTTTCTGTTTATTGCGGTTGCCTGTTCAATTTTTTTTGTCCGGGTATAAAATGGACTCGTATCAGAAAAATGAATTTACAACGATGTCAAAGCCTGACAATTAAAAAATTGAACTAAGCATTTGAAAGAGGAAGAAAAATGCTACATCTTTGCCTTTAACAGAACTTTCAACACGCAGGAAAAATTCCAAAACTTTCACGATTTATAAAATGTAACCATGTGTTCAATTTTTTTTGTCCGCTACTGTAGGCTTGAACCTGTGACCTTATAAATCGGATGGGTGTCGTCCCCGAATTTTTAATTTACTTTTAAATTTACTTTTTGATGAATAGATCTGATTGGTTCACACATTTTGTTGCAGAAGCATCTCAAAAGTAGACGATGTAAATATGGAATACACCATGCATTTTACCTTCCGCCAAGAATGGGTAGATGAAAGACTGTTATTCTATAGTGCTAGTCAAAAGCATATTGTGCTTTCTTCTGTAGATCAACTCATTTTTCTGCCTGATACATTCTTTCAGGTAGAAAATTTAACTTAATATCGTTTTTGATTAAAAAGTATATGTAGAACGAAAAAGACGGTAAAAAGCACAGTGTTGACAAGCCAAACATAATGATTAGGGTGTATAATGCTACTGCCAGAGTGCTGTACTCTTCCAGGTGAAATTTTTCAAGGCAATAAAATTTATTTCAGGTCTTTTGCTTATAGGTTGACTTTAACACTTTCTTGCCCATGCATCTGGTAAGTTAATTAATTTAGTACTTGAAATAAGTTGCTAAAATAGCCTGATTTAGGAAGCATACCCTCTGGACACCCAAACTTGCTATATAGATTACGCTAGCTATGCGTATACAACTAGGGACTTGGAATATTACTGGAAAGCTGAAAAGCCTATTCAAATCAAGCCCGGTTTAAGGCAGAGCTTACCCTCATTTCTTCTAAGTAAAATCTACACTGGAAATTGCACATCTGTCACTAATACAGGTGATTTTTTGTATTACGTAGTATACTTGCACTGAAAAAAGCACAGCAACTATCTGTAGCTAACAACGAATCACATTAATAACAGCAATAATATTTCAGGCACATATAGCTGTCTACGGACTATTATCAGGCTAAAGCGCGAGTTCTCCTACTACTTGCTTCAGCTGTATGTGCCTAGTTTTATGTTGGTAGCTGTGTCTAGCGTGTCTTTCTGGTATAAGCACTTTTAAAAATGTAATAATTATGAGACAGAAAATTTTGAGGTTGGATAAAGATTCAGTGCCTGCAAGAGTGACCTTAGGTGGGTTAATGTGTAAAGTATCTAATTATAAAGAGTGTATTAGGCACCACAGTGCTGTTAACCGTGACTACCATGGCTTCTGGTATAAATGCCTCCCTGCCACCTGTTAGCTATACTAAGGTAGTCAGACTTTTTGTTAAGGGTTTACCGTATTTTCTCTAGTACGTCGACATGGTCCAATAAGCCGACATACTACAGGCATAGGTGTACTCAAGATTTTCTGAAGAGGGGGGGGGGTACTAAATAGGCTAAAAATACTGACGGGGGGTCTAAAAAGGCAAAAAAAGCTAAATAAGGCTTAAAACTGAAAAAGGCTGAAAAAATCCTGACGGGGGTCTATAGCTCCGCTATATGTCTATGGCTACGCCTATGGCTACAGGGTGTCTTCTGTTATTAGAGGAAATACGGTATGTCTAAGACACTCCTGATGATTTTCGCATAAAATAAACTCATTATTAGAGTGTTGATATATGGATCGGGGTTTGCACGGGCTTTATCTTTGGTTAGTTTTTAAATTTTCAATTTTACTACTGTTTTATTAATATAACCAGCTATTACTGTCACTGCTGTTTTTATAAATTTGCTCTGACAGAAAATTGCCTGGATAAATAACCAAATGACAAAATTTTATTGTTTTCATTGCCAAACAGGTGCCTTACTAGAGTTTTCATTGGTGAACTGGGCGGCCAGGAAAGAAGCCTTTTCCAGCTTCAATCGCATCAAAATGCTAGCTGGTGGTGGAAAAAAGAGTATTAACAATCCACTGTTAGCTTTGTGAGTCACTTATCAACATTAATAAATTCACAATAACGGTTTATTTTACAGTGCTGCCCCTAGATTATCCATAGCTAGTGGTTATGGTGTCAGCAGGGCTTCTAGGTCTAATAGTATTAGGCCAGAAGATCAAGACCTAAATCCTGGTCTATTCACCAGACTTGGCAAGTGGTGGAGGGAGTTGTGGGACGTGCGCTACAAGGAAAAGAGCAGAAGAATAGATCTGCTAGCCAGGATATTGTTTCCTTTTTTCTTCATCATCTTTAACGTTATTGTAGGTTTGTTGGCGTGAGAGAAAAAATAACACGTGTTAGTATTTAGTATTGGATTAGATACCTAAGGCCATATTTGGCAGAGAAGTCGGAGATGCCAGACGATGGTCCAATTTAGCTAAAAAGTATATATCAATTGAATATTGAATGTAATGTTTGCCTATGTAAGATATATAAAATTTGTAAGTTTGTGTGTGTCAAACCCACAATACCAAATACTGCAAAAGTATCATTTCAATAAATCGATGAGAATATGGTATAATATCCCCGTAATATTGTCGTATCCACCTCCAATGACTTGTTCAGCATCCTATAGCTGTAATCAAAGTTTT
This sequence comes from Ditylenchus dipsaci, assembly GCA_004194705.1. Taxonomy (NCBI): domain Eukaryota; kingdom Metazoa; phylum Nematoda; class Chromadorea; order Rhabditida; family Anguinidae; genus Ditylenchus; species Ditylenchus dipsaci. The sequence continues at coordinate 154,891 of SADC01000466.1, forward strand.
TGTATTTTCTATTCGTGAAAAATTTTCAGCCAAAACCGTATCTCATTCCGATTTCTATCCTATTTCCGCAAATTAACACGGTCTGAAAAATCTAAAAATGTTCTATCTGACTATTTGCTACCTAAAAATAATGTACGCTGTAACCAGAACAAGAACCTGTGACCTCAAAAACGGGCAATACTTTTTTAGTACCAAATCTGTGGCTAATGTACTTCTTTTTGTTCCAAATTTCCTTTTTTCTGTACCCAATCTAATTTTCTGTCCAAGGCCGACCAAATTTTGCACATTTTGTGAGAATTCAAATTTTATAGTCTGAAAATGACTGGGATTGCACAAAATCCCACCCACCCTGGAATGGCCAGAAGCCCCATGAAAGTTGCTTTTTCGGGGTTTACTAAACGGGGGCAAACTTTTTTGATGAATCGATTAAGCGGATCAGAATTCCAGTCTGATGGGCTTAATCGCTCAGAATTTCAGGTTCATGGTGGTTTTGAGTGGTTTTTATGGTGGAATTCTGAACGATTCAGCCTATCGTACCGGAATTCTGATCCGCTCAATAGATAAAAAATTAACCCCCTTCAGTGAACTCACCAAAAACCAACTTTCATTGGCTTCTAGCCATTCTGGGGTGGGATTCTGAGTAATCCAACACATTTTCAGACTATAAAATTTGAATTCTTGCAAAATTATAGAAAACTTGGTTGGTCTTGGACAGAAAATTAGGTTCAGTACAGAAAAAAAGAAATTTGGTACAAAAAGAAGCAAATTTGGTACAAAAAGAAGTGAATTGGGTACAAAAAGTATTGCCCCTCAAAAACATTACGTGTGTGTTAAATCAAGACTCGACTATATGGGTGAGATGAAACACTCACCTAAGTCGAATTTAGAACACCCACCGAAACTGGAAAAATTGTTTAATAAAAATAATCCATACTTCAACCAATATTTTTATATGATTCATGCAAAAAACACAATTTTAGTCAAAGAATTAAAAAACAAGAGTGACAAAGCCAAACTAAAAATATAACAACAATAAAGGCGAACAGCAAAAAGCTATATTGGACCAGTATTGTGTTGTTTACCATCGTTTTATTAGCAATATTCACAATTGTCTGGCTAAAAAGAGATGTCGACTGAGGAACAGAGGAAACCCTGGCTGTACAAACAGGGCAAATGGAACGGGCATCAGCACAAAAGCACAATCTAACTGATCAGCTAATAAAATCACATTTTTCAACAATGAGACACTATATAACAGATGCAAGATGCTATTTCTCATTGGTAATTAGTATTGCTTTACCTCTAGCTAAAACATACATATTTTTCGTCTGGCTATAGTTTTGTAGTGATTGGCGCACCGTTTTTTTAGCGTCTGTTAACTGAATATTTTAGCGTATTATCTGCATTAAACGGACCATTTTACTTTGAGAACCGTAATTTCGGCCCAGATCAAAGACAATTAGAAATTCTTTATTTGCAACAAATCCCACCGCCCCCCCCGTTGGTATTTTTGTAACTTTTAGGCTTAGACAAGGGTAGGCTAGCATATGTTAGGATGGACTTTAAAATGAGTCTAAAATATGTTTGAGTCCATCCTAAAATACGCTGGCCTACCCTATCCTAAGCTTAAAAAATTACGATTAAGCAACAGGGGTGCACTACGTTTCACCGTCCCTATTTTCACCGTCCCTATTTTCACCGTCACTATTTTCACCGTTCACTAAATTCACCGTCAGCATTTTAGGACCGCTTTTTAGGTCTGAATTTTTCGAAATTTTTAAAAGTTTTGGCACCAAATTGTAGCCCTGAATGTCAGCTACATTTTGGTATTTCAATTTCTAAAAAAACGAAAAATTTTAGTTCTAAACTATACCTGGTGGACAAAAAGTCCTTGGACAACTTTTGAGCTCACTTTTTGAAATAAAAATTTCATGATGAAAAAATTCCGAAGAATAGGTTTTGCAGCCTTGCATCTCCTCTTTCAAATGGCATATTGCTTTCAGCTTGACTATTTTGGGTAAGTCACCATTTGACTCAAAACACCTGTCTGGTCATTTTGAAAGGGTTACCAACGTTTTCATCACTTTAGCTGGTCAAATTTTTTATTGAATTTTAAGCGTCACTACAAAATTCCAACACCATGTTGTAGCGCAGCTCAAGAGCAACAAAACACATATTACAGAATGATTTTTGAAAATCTGAGTCTTGAGATATGGCCTTTTGGAAAAAATCAATTTCTTGAAAAAATGACCAAAATGAAGGTTTTTGCCAATTTTTTGGATTTTGGTCATTTTTTCAAGAAATTGATTTTTTCCAAAAGGCCATATCTCAACACTCGAATTTTCAAAAATCATTCTGTAATATGTGTTTTGTAGCTCTTGAGCTACGCTACAACAAGGTGATAAAATTGTTTAGTGACGCTCAAAATTCAATGAAACAGTTGACCAGTTAAAGTGATGAAAACGTTGGTAACCTTTTCAAAATGACCAGACAAGTGTTTGGAGCCAAATGGTGACTTAGCCAATATAGTCAAGCTGAAGACGATATGCCATTTGAAAGAGGAGATGCAAGGCTGCAAAACCTATTCTTCGGAATTTTTTCATCATGAAATTTTTATTTCAAAAAGTGAGCTCAAAAGTTGTCCAAGGACTTTTTGTCCACCAGGTAAAAGACGCTCACCCTGCGTTCTACCGTGATGAAAAAGTGTGAGATTGAACGCCTTCTAAAGTTTAGTTCTAAATTTTTTTTATTTTTTCAGAATTTTTAATACCAAAATGTAGCTGACATTCAGGGCTACAATTTGGTACCAAGACTGTTGAAATTTAAAAAAAATTCAGACCTAAAAAGCGGTCCTAAAATGCTGACGGTGAATTTAGTGAACGGTGAAAATAGGGACGGTGAAACGTAGTGCACCCAGCAACAGGGGGCCGTAAGTGCTTCAGTTCGGATATTTCAGTAAATAATAATAGCACTAAGACTTACTATTTCAAGCTCTTCCACTAATCCAAGTTATTATTTTACACTGATTGAATGCTTTTTCAAGGCGTTTTAAAAACTTTAAAATAAGGCCCTTTAAGGGGGGGGGTGGAAACTTCCTATACGCATCGCCTTAGGTCACAGGTTGGACTACCACTGGCTGCAAACCATATTTTTTTCTCCTTTTATTTACAAGTTTAGTGTCAAAATGATTCTCACACTGTTGGCTATCCAATAAGACTATCAGCATAGGCTTTTACACATACCGGAGCTTGTAACCAGGCTAAAATAGGCCGAATTTCCAAAAATCGATGGTTTTCGGGGTTTTTCTTTAACTGGTGTCACTGAAAATTTGTGACTTATTTGTGGACACCAAAACGTAGCTAAGACTATAACTCCATAGCCAAAGCTTTCATTTGAGCTATCAAACAGAGAAAAAGTTAGTATAAAGTTGGAGCTAGAATTCTAAAAACATCCACCTGTGTCCTTATAGGCGATGCGTATAGGAAGTGCCCCCCCCCCCGTTAACGGAAATCAGGCACTTTTCAGTTTTTCTCTCTATACAAAATATTTTAAAGTCTACCAAAGACTGTCCTAATACCAGTTATGTCACATGTATTAATTGCCTTTTTATGACATGAACGAGCATTACCGATTTTGATTTTTCGACTTTGGTAAAGTGCCTAAAAATCTCAAGATTGACCGAAACTTTTTTGATGATTCTAAATGAAAAAAACTCAAGTCTAGAAAAAATGCAGTGTCCTAAAAAAATCACCCTTTAAAATTTTTGTAAATAAAAAACATACAGAAACGCATGGAATCTTTCTGTATTTTTTAAAGAATCATCTCTTCTTACACTTAATTTTTTGGTATACTTGCAAGTCCAAGACTTCTAAAAAGACTTCTGAAAAGTGTGTTAGAATGATCAATATCAGATTCGTTATTGGGCTTTCAAAAATCACCAAAACGCAGACGCTATCTCCTGGCCCTTATCACTATTTGTTATTATCACTATGTTTACTTGTTTTTGCACACTTTTTTGCTTGTTCCCTGCACTACACTTTTAAAAAGCACTCGACTAGCAATTGAAACCACCCAACAGATAAATTGTAAACAAAACTGAACTAAATAAAGCACAAAAGTCACAAGCAAAGCAGTGTTCTATATCTTCTTCCTATTGTATATAAAAATGTGAACAATACATCTTTGGAAGTAGGAAGTAGAACACATTGTAAATCGCAATAAACCCTTATGTCATTGCTAATCTATTCAAATTGCCTCTGCAAAGGATTAGTTTCAGGACAAAGAGCACTGGCCAAAATTATCATGAACATTGCCATAGTCATTCTTTTGTTCAGTTTTGTGGGCTCAGCAATGTCGACAGGTGGGCTCTTCGGAGTTTGTCTCTATTTTTTGTAAATATTGTTTTTATTTAGATATACAAAAAAGTGTTTCCAGTGGAGAATGTGAAAAGAGGTTTTACACTCCTAGCAAAATCGATAAAAAGCTGAGGACAGCTTTGTGTGTGTCTGCACGGGCACCAATTGTGACATAGCTGAACCACTGGGGGATTTGGCTGAAGAACAAATAGTGTTTTACACTTCCTCCAAAGAAAGCGATAGGTTCAAGAGAGAGACAGCGAGTTTTAACGACAAATGTAATTTTGTGTATTGTACAGGGCTTCCAAACGTCTTTTATTCAAATATTTGTCCTTTATTTAGGACCTCAAATATTTAGAAATTTTGAGATCTCACGTCAAAATCTTTATTTTAAGCACTCAAAGCCAACAAGCACTGGATAAAATAGCACTTTTTGACCAAATGTCCTTTATTTTAATATTTTGATTTGGAAGCCCTGTTTTTGTGTATATTATTCAGTTTTTTATTACAGTGTTGAGGTTTCAGCAGAATCAGTTGTCAATGAGGCGTCAGCAATTCCAGTCACCATCAAGGTGGACGCTTCTAAGAAGTTTCAAAGCATTGTGGGCTTCGGTGGAGCATTCACTGACTCAGCAGGCATCAATTTTAAAGCGCTAAGTGAAGCTGCACAACAAAAGTTGCTGGAATCTTACTTTGGAGATAAGGGTAAACTTTGAATATTGAAATTATTTTTACGAGTATACTTGACATAAAAAATAAAGATAACAAAATTTGGTAGAATAAATAATGTCAAAAACATATTCAATAAAAAAATAAAAATTATCGCATCTTTTAAGCCTAAATATTTTAAACTAGTGCCTGACAAGAATTCTGTAAAGTTAAAAAAATAAACATGTAATGTAAAGTGTGTTTGTTCCCTTTAAATAATTAAAACCATTTTTAGGTCTAAACTACACTATTGGCAGAGTTCCTATAGCTAGCTGCGATTTCTCTACCAGAGAGTACTCCTATTTGGACAAAGAAAATGATTTCGAGTTGGAGAGTTTTGCTTTGGCCAAAGAAGACTTCGACTACAAAGTTAGTTTCTATTTTCAAAGTGAATACTGTATATTTTTAACTAAAATCACTTTCTGATAGTTGCACCCTTTTGATATCGAGGACCTGTATCTCAGCCCAGAAAAATATTTTACAACACTTTTTATTGCAGTTTCTACATTTTCACAAGCTTTACCGATCCTGCTTTTCAATTTTTTTACACGAAACTTTCGAGATCGATCTTAAATTGGAAGATTTCGAAAATAAGACTACTAGTGCTATCAAAAGAGAGCATATGTATATGGATATGGCATACACTCTAAATTCAGATTCCCTACATCAACAAAGCTCAAGAACTAGCTAATGGCAACTTGAAAATGTTCGCAAGTCCCTGGTCTGCTCCAGGTTGGATGAAAGACAGTGGTCGAATGAAGGGTGGTGTTTCTCTGAAAGGCCCCTTTAATGGAAAATATTACGAGACATATGCCAAATATTTCGTTAGGTTGGATTATAGATGCAGATCTCAAACAAAACTAAAATTTGACAAAAAATGTTGTCAGGTTTTTGGAAGAATATGCCAAACACGGAATAAACTTCTGGGCCATAACCATTCAAAACGAGCCAAGCACTGCTCTAGATCCCAACTGGGGATGGCAGACTATGTGGTTGAGTGCTAAGCAGCAAAGGTTTTTCGACATTTTGTTCGTGAGATTCTCAATTTTAAACACTTGCTTTGCAGAGGATTTGCCAATGCTTTACTGTCACCTGCACTCAAACAATCTGAAGTGGGCAAACAAATCCTGATAATGGCTCATGATCACAATCGAGACGAGGTGTTTGATGTGGCTAAGGATGTCAGTCTATTTGCTTTCCAAATTATTCATAGCTGAAGAATATTTTGCAGATCTACACTGACCCACAGGAAGATGATGCGATCGATGGCATGGGCCTTCATTGGTACACCCCTGGAATCTACGAGAATTTGGAAAAGGTGCATGGATTGAACAAGGACAAGTTTCTGTTTGCTACTGAGGTGCTCAAATTATCTTTTTGTCTTTTGTGAACCAAGTATTTATAATGTAGGCTTGCACCGGCTTCCTCGAAAACGAACACATTCCCTTGCTAGGTGATTGGCAACGAGGTGAACAGTATGGCTTGGATATTCTGAATGATCTAAAACATTGGGTGACTGGATGGACCGACTGGAATCTGGCACTTGATTTGGTTTTTAAAATTGGATTTCAATTATTTGGGTTTAACAATGAATTCCAGGAAGGAGGTCCTAACTGGGTGCAAAACTTTGTAGATGCTCAATAATTGTGAATGCAACCGCAGATGAATTTTACAAACAGCCTATGTACTACTTCCTAGGTCATTTTAGGTAGAGGTTTATTATCTTTTATGGTTCTATAAAATAATTTTAGTAAATTTGTGCTGCCAAACTCAGTCAGATTGAATCAAATGTTGAGGAAACAGAAGAAAACGACCCGGAATCTTCTTCTGTGGAGCATGTAGCCTTCCAAAGACCTGAAATGATGAAAAGTGATTGTGCTCATCAACAAAAACGCCACCCAAAGCTTCTTGGTGTCTATTGAAGACGCTGAAATAACGGAAAATCAGCTCAGATAGTGCTCCAACCTAAATCCATTACAACTGCCATTTGGAAAACAGGAACTAAAAATGCTATTGAAGCTGAGAAAAAGTAGAACGTTTGAATGTCTGAACTGTGACTTTGAGTACCAGTTTATAATGCTTACTGTAAATTAGTTAAGGTTGCCTTGAATGTGTTATATTTTTGGACTTTGGGTGTATAAGTTTGTGTAATAATAAATTATTAGTTTTTTATAAGTAAAAAATTCCAAATTAACACATTCAACAACACATACACAAAACATTCAATGAGTGACATAATTTCTATTGAAATATGCAACTAAAATGATACAATTTTAGATAATAGAGTTGAAATTATAAACAAAACTTATCATAAGTTAAAATCGATATAATCTTAAAAATCGATGTCTAAGGCTTCTCACACAATGCAAATCCAATTTGCAACCTTGGCAAAGTGTTTTTAGCCTTGTTCAGCAAGATAACTTCGATTTTCATTGACAGCTTTGGTGTCATATTGAAGCTGAGATCCAGGGTTATCTTTTGACACCAAACTTACAGAAGAGGAAAATAAAAACTGTGGATAAAAGTTGGTAATCTTCAATATAATCCTCAACATGATCCTCAGCACTAAAAGAACTTTGAACTTTTTATCTAACTTTTGCATATGACACCCTAAACTTGCATTTTTTGCATACTTCCTTGGTACGAAAATGTAGCAAATTTACTCCTCTCTTGCGTCTTCGATTTTGTTTAAGCATAAATAGTCAAAAAAAGTTTTTAGGATCTCAATTTAGACAACCAGATAATGGAATTTTTTGAAAGTTTTCACAGAAATCAATTGTGATTTCGATAGTTCTTGTATTTTTTGGGCAAGTGATAACTCATTCGAAAGCTCTCAGTGTAAAAAATATTTTGATCACAAATATGCTAAAGGCAACAACGAAAAAACCAGATCAGGTGTACGAAACAAAAAGACTTCAAAAGAGTCTAAAAAAACCCTTTTTCAAAAAATTCGTTTGGCGCCAATTCTTCTAATGCACTAGGATTCAACTTTTGGGGAGGAGAATAATGCGCCATTTCAAATTGGGCCCATTCAATTTGCGCCCTTTTCAAATTGGGCCTTTCGAATTGCGCCAATGCAAATTGCGCCATTTTAAATTGCGCCAAGTTCAAATTGGGCCCAGGCTGTATTGATTTTCGGCATTATTTTTTTTCAAAAAGCGCCAGTTTCAAAAATGTCCGTTTTCGTCATTTCCCGTTTTCGTCATTAGCCGCTTTGAGTGATATAAGTTCGTCTTTACCGTTTTGGGAAAATTTTTTGGAGTTTTTCAGTTTGCAATAATATTTTTTTGAAATTTTTCTGCTCTCAAAAAAAATAGATTGGGAATTTTTCTTTTTCGAAAAAATTTATTTGAAAATTTGCTAATATCGGGGACTTCTGTCTGCAGTCTCTTTTTAGGATATCTTTTTTATAAATTTTTTTTTTTTTTAAAATTTTTTTACGTTTTCGGGTTCCAAAACAATTTTTCTGCACTAATTCGAGCATGCTGAATATGGTTTGACAGTGGTAAAATCACGTTTTATCGAGAAATTTTGAGTTATCGCTAACGATTGATTTTGATAAATCAATCGTTAGCGATAACTCAAAAATTTCTCGATAAAACGTGATTTTACCACCGTCAAACCATATTCAGCATGCTCGAATTAGTGCAGAAAAATTGTTTTGGAACCCGAAAACGTAAAAATTTTTTTGATCCAAGTGGTCGACCACTTGGTTTTCCGGTGGTCCACTTGGATATCCATGTAAATCGCCACTCCAAATTTTTGAGGTTACAGGCTCGAATCCTGGTGGTAACAGACATTATTGTTTCTTTGATAAAAATTATAAACTATTCTGTAAAAGACCAGTAAGCCTCAAAGTGGGTAGGGTAACCACCTGGTACCTCCTCTAGACCATTAAACCAAGTGGTCGTCCACTTGGATCAAATTTTTTTTTTACATTTTTCATGTTCCAAAACCTATTTTCTAGACTAATTCGGGCATCCTGAAGATGGTTTGATAATAGTAAATAAGGTTTTCTCGGATATTTTCTGAGTATTGGGGAATAATTGATTTTATTAAAACTCGATTTTACCAGAACTCAAAAAATACTTTACAAAACGGCATTTCACCACTATCAAACCATCATCAGCATGTCCGAATTAGTCCAGAAAACAGGTTTTGGAGCATGAAAAACGTAAAAAAAAAATTCCACCTGGATATCCACTTGAACCACGGGTTAAATAGGCCCCAGGACTTAAGGGTACAAAGAAGGGTACAAAGGGTACAAAGAAAAAGGTTTATAAGGAAAAATAGTTTGTTCCTGAAACCAGATAAATGACCAGCCATTCTCGAGTAAACTATTTTCTCATCCTCATGAAATAGTGAAATAATGAATAAATAGCTAACATGAAGATTAGAAAATAGCTAACATGAGCATGAGAATGAGAAAATAGTTGACTAAAGATTGTAAATGAAAGTGAGAATGAGAAACGAAAGTGAGAATGAGAAGCAGAAATGAGAATAACATGAGAATGAGAAAGTTTCAACATGAGAATGAGAAATGAGAGTAACATGAGAATGATAATGAGAATGAGAAAATAGTCAACATGAGAATGAGAATGAGAAAATAGTCAACATGAGAATGAGAAACATTATACTTCTCATTCTCATGTTGACTATTTTCTCATTCTCATTCTCATTCTCATGTTACTCTCATTTCTCATTCTCATTCTTCTCATTCTCATTTATGCTTCTCATTATTGAAAACACTGGTCTGAACCAACTAAACCAAGTGGTCGTCCACTTAGATCAAAAAAGATTTTTACGTTTTTCATGTTCCGAAATTTGTTTTCTGGATGATGGTTTGATTGAGGTAAAATGCCGTTTTATCTAGTATTTTTTGAGTTTGGGCAATAATTGATTTTGGGAAATCAATTATTTCCCAAAACTCAAAAATACTAGATAAAACGGCATTTTACCACTGTCAAACCATCTTCAGCATGCCTGAATTAGTCCAGGAAACAGTTTTGAAACATGAAAAACGTAAAAAAAATTATCCAGGTGGACGACCACTTGTTTAGTTGGTTCAGACTTAAATTCAAATTCCCGCAAAATTTAGGTATAATCTTTAATAGACCACTATTTCCAACTTTAAATGGCATCAGAAATCGGATTTGTTAGGACCGAAATTTCGATTTCACCTACCTAAATGCAGAAACCCGGGATAGGTAGCCTAGAATCAGGTGGATATCCACCTGGATTTCCCAAAAAAATCTTCAGAAAATTTAAAACAAATCTAGCTATCATACTTAAAACTTCATACAAACACAATTTGATAGGGCGAAAAAAATCACACAACTTCAACCCCAACTACTCAGGTGGCTACTTGTAGGTAAATAGATATCAATCTATGCCGGTAGGGTGGGTAGGTAGGCCTGTATGGTAGGTGGGTATATCAGTATAGTGGGTATAAGCACCAGTAGGGTGGTTATTTAGACCTGGAGAGAGGATCGGTGAAAAATTGGAGTCTTCGATGATTTCTATGTACATATACATGAGCAAAGAACAAGCACAAAACTGACCTATAAGGAAGCTTTCCAAGAAAGAGTGTGCAAACTCGGATACCTCCGAAACCAAATTCTCCCAAACTCATTTCTCCAAAAACTCAAATTTCCAAACTCATTTCTTCAAAAAACTCAATTTCCCAAACTCATCTTGTCGAAAACGAAATATTTTGAAAAAAGCTTCTGAAAACGACAAATGCCGAAAACGGCTAATGACGAAAACGGGAAATGACGAAAACGGACATTTTTGAAACTGGCGCTTTTTGAAAAAAATAATGCCGAAAGTCAATACAGCCTTGGGCCCTTTCAATTTGCGCCCATTTCAAATTGGGTCAATTCAAATTGCGCCAACTTATTGGCAATTTTTTAACTGTTGTTTGATTCAAATCGTGGCCCGTTTTGAAAATTGCGCAATTTGCATTGGCGCAATTTGAAAGGGCCCAATTTGAAAAGGGCGCAAATTGAATGGCCCAATTTGAAATGGCGCATTCTTCTCCTCCCCCAATTTTTAGGGGGCATGTTTTGGCAGTTTTTCGCATTTTTTTGCAAAAACAAGCGAACTATGAAGCTAGTGCCTGGATTGCAAGTCAGCCTCCCTAACAAAGTGCTGGACGACAACTTGTTTGAAGGACTATTCGAGAAAAATTGACTATGAAATTTTAAGATGCATCATAAAATATGAGATCCAAAGATACAATAAAGAATAACTGTTGTTACTTTTGGATATTTATTCAAACTTGAGAGGTTTTGGGGGGGGGGGGGAGGGGTGGGTCTGGGGTTTTGTCAAATCTAATGATCTCCTGGCGGTAGTGTGTAGACTCTACAGTTTCTGTCTCACTAAATATCATAGACTCTACGTATAGACTCTACCACTAGAAGGCTTAGAAGGCTTTTGTTCAAAATTTGAAAATTTTAAATTGGTGCCTTTTGAATTTAAAGGGAATAAGGGCTGCATTAGGAGGAAAAGAGAATAAAAAGGGCCATTAATCACACAGGGCACACTACACAAAAATGTTGAGCATAGTTTTGAATACTGGAGCGTACCGCATAAATAACGGGCAATACTTTTTTTGTCCCAAATTCACTTTATTTTGACCCAGATTCACTTTTTTCTGTCCCGGATTTGATTTGTCCCAGATTCACTTTTTAACAGAAAAAAGTTTTTTTGTCACAGATTCACTTTTTTGTCACAGATTTTCTCATTTCTGTCCCAGATTTAGCTTAAACCACAAGGGGATCAAGCACATACAAAATTGGTCAAAAAAATTTCTCTCATAACAGCCTGAAAGTATTTTTTGCCTGGGGGACTAAGATCACATTTCAGGTTCGTAAAAAAAAAATTCGTAAAAATTTTGCGCTACCTTGGTCCCCGAGGCAAAAATTTTTGCTGAAAAAATAATTTTTGGCAAAAATGCTCAAAACATGGTAGAAACGTTATAGAAAAACTTTCAGGCTGTTCTGAGAAGAATTTTTTTGACCAATTTTGTATGTGCTTGGTCCCTTCTGTGGTTAAGTTAAATCTGGGACAAAAAAGTGAATCTGGGACAGAAAAAAGTGAATCTGGGACAAAAAAAAGTTTTGCTCATAAATAACTCTTTAAAAATTGCCACTATATATTATGATACGGATGATTAGGAGTTTTCGATGTACATTTTTGTTTGCTGTTGTTGCTATTTCATGCACTCATTCGAATAAAGCTGGTGTGATAAATTCTTGTAATGTTTTTGATTTTCGGAGGTGAATTGTCCGGGAGGGAATTGTCGCGGACCCACCGAAGAGGCTCTACGCTCTACATGTAGTGCGTGGACTGTAACTTTTCTGTGGGATAAACCCAAGAGCTCCGAACTAAAAATTTTAAAATACAGTCGAACCGCCCAATAGTGTACCCCCTCAAAAGTTTGTTCCCGTCTAGGGTCTAACCTTTTTTAGCTTGATTTTCTATTTTTTTGCTGATTCTGTTTTGACAGTCCAGCCGCAAATATCGTAAGGATTCCGATTTTGCAGATCGTTTTTCATTTGCCTACATAATTTTTCTCTAAAAAAGCAAAACTCCCAATAGTGTACATCTTATTTTCAAAGTGATGTACACTATTGGGAGGTTTTGCTTTTTAGAGAAAAAATATATAGGCAAATGAAAAACGATATCCTTATGATATTTGGTCAGACTATCAAAAAGAATCAGCAAAAAATTGAAAATCGAGCTAAAAAAGTGTCGGACCCTGGGCGGAACGAACTTTTGGGGGTACACTATTGGGAGGTGCGACTATTAAGGACATTTTTGTAAAATATAGGACATTTGGTCAAAAGGTGTCATTTTATACAGTGATTGCTGAGTTTTGAATACCAAAAACAAAGACGTAAAATCTCGAAATTCTTTATACTTCCATCATGGACTTCCACAATTTACATCCTTCCCGCGTTAAAAAAGATGAAATTTACTCTCAGTTGTTGGAAACAGAGCTTAAAGAAGAAAACCAAGATGTGCCATGAATCCAAACATTGTGCCATGAACAAAACTTTTAAGGTACTACCCAAGCTACCATTTGAGCAGAATTCCTGAACACTTTAATTTCTCCTCTCGATTACCTGATTTTAAGTTCGGATGCTTCAAAGACTTCGACATCCAATGTCTATCTCCAGTGTCAACTAACAAAAAAAATCTTGAACGTGCAAAAAACAACCAAAACACGGACTCGGACGTTTGCCCCTTTTTATACTCCCCCTCAATCTCATTTGGGCACCAATTCGAAATGTCTCACTTTCGAATTCAAAAGTGCGGTTGTACTCGTAGCTTAATTTTTAAAGGATTTTTAGGCCTCAGAGTGTATAGCAAAACCCCCATATATCCAGCGGGGAAGAGTATCACCTTTAAAATTAAAATATTCAGGCAAATGCATTTTAAAACCACGTTATTCTGACCTAGAGTAGTCATTAGTTTCACACACAATAACTAAAGTTAACTCGCAACGCCCAAAAGATTTTAACTCTAACTCCAATACCCTAACCAACTAGGTAACGCCACCTGGATACCTGATAACTAGATGTTACTTGGTGAGTACCACTGCCGAGGTAGTAGAGGTAGCACCACCCAGGTACCACCACCTAAGATCTACCATTTAAGTACAACTACCAAGATGCCTTACTACCAAGTTTTGGAGACTTAAATTATAGGTTGATGCCATGCTAATGTAACCAAAATAAGAATTTTGAAGCTGTTTGGTTTGAAAAATTGCTGTTTGCTGCCATCATCGGTAAAGATACTTACATGGTACCCTCGGGTACCCTCAGGTAGTTAAGGTATTTTCTTAGCTCGGGTTCCGAATAGCAAAATCGCTATCTTGGTATTATCAAACCATGTTATGGTACCAATTTTTTACTAACATATTGAAAATAATGACAATAATTTGCTTCTTTACGTGTTGAGGCGGCCAACGTCCCATATTCATTTGAAGGGGCCAAACGTCCCTTCTCGATAGGAGGGGGCCAAATGTCTCGTTTGGTCATAGGTAAATTCAGCGGAACAAATTCAGCGGAGACTAATTCAGCGGAGACTAATTCAGCGGAACAAATTCAGCGGAGACTAATTCAGCGGAACTAATTCAGCGGAACAAATTCAGCGGAACAAATTCAGCGGGACTAATTCAGCGGACCATGATTTTGTTAGTTCTTTGGCTATGTAGGTAGAAAGAGCTGAACTAAAACAAAGCTGACCCTCACGCAGCACACAAACATACAAACATTGCTCAACCAATAATCTTTATTTGAGCATAAACAAAAGAAACAATTTAACGGTTTTAACTAAACAAAAGCGATAGATGAGATAACATAAATTCAATAATAGGAGTTTCAATCTTCGTTCATATCCCAGTCATCAAGATTTTGTGGCTGCTGAGGAGGATCTTGTACTGGCACATTGAACACCACTTCTACTCATCATCGGGCATTGAGGGTGCAGCTTGGCCATATGCGTCTGAATGTAGCGAAGAAAGAGAAGGCGCTGACGAAGGAGAGGATCCACTGCCGTGTAGTCGGTCACCAGCTTCAATATTTGCTCTTCACGTTTGACGATGGCTTTTGGACGAGGATTGCGCACTGGATCAGCCGGATTTGCCGCATGTCTGCAAATGAAATTGAGGAAGGAGGAAATTTTCAAAGACTCACCTTGTTGCCATTTGCCAGGTTTGTTCATCTTCGCGGAGCTTGAGAATGAAGAAGCTAAGATTCATCTTTGCCTTCGGGAACTTCTGGTAAATTCGAAATGCCAGCCCTCCATTGCGTTATTGGTTCTTGGAGCTTGTTGGATGACGGCTTGGTGACAATTCCACTTGGCAACCGGATAAAGCGGCTCACACTGTATTCCAGCTGCATCAAAACGGCGGACGTATGTCTTTTCAATGTAGCCCATGTAAGCTAAAAAAAGATAGAGCAGGTTGGATTTACAAAAACATAAAAAACATACTTCTCAGGATTACTGCCTTCTCTGGCGCCACACTTTCATCCAAAATCTTTGCTTCTAGCTCGGCACAACTTCTTCGAATCCATTGGTGACTTCTGCGACCGGGAGAAATGCGAGTGCGGCAAATGATCGAGCAGGATTCTTGTTTTCACATTGTCGTACAAGCTTTCAGTCCACGTTTGCCCAACTGCGAGAAGAGATTTTGTGAGAGATGGAAGAGACAGAAGTTGATGACCGCCAACGGAACACTGTTGAAGGACATTCGTCGGAGCGAGTTCAAAATCTGAAAAAGGGTTAAATCTGAAGAGCGCAAACATATGACAACCAGACATAATCGCATTCGGCTCAACTCCAGGCAACCTTGAGAAAAGTGCAGTCATGGCGCGTCGGTACGTGTATTCAGATTTGTCTTGGAGGATATAAGCAGCTGGCAAAGTTGAGTTTTCCTGAAAGTAGCAGGATGGAGAATAAAGCAGATTAAAAAGCTTACCTTAAATACGTTGATTGTAAAAAGCTGCTTGAAGTAGAGCGGGCAGGAAAAGAAAGTGCCGTCGATTGACCAGTTTTTGTAGAGACGAAGCAGTTGGCGGCCATGCATGGAGATGAAGATGATGATGACGGACTGCCCTGGCTCTGTTGCTCGTGAGTCGAAGAAAAGAAATTGTTCACCGGTTGCAGTCTTCTTGAATTTGTCCGAAAGCTCCATCACAGCCAAAGCTTTGTCCACTTCGGCAGCTCCCTTCGGCTTGCGCTTGTTGGTCACAATTCGCTTGATGTTAAAGTCAGCCGGTAGTGATTCGATAACTGCCTGCGATGCCCTGCCTTTGCGTTCGTCAGAATTGATTGAGAGCTGGCTGCCAATTTTCCATTGCATCCTTCCTGACTTTGTGAGCCGCGTCCGGTCTAAACAAAAGTTTTAATGAAAAGATTAAATCAAAAACTACCTCGATTGTCGCGGGACTCCTCCGTGTAGATCATGAGCTCTTGTTTCCTTAGCACCAGAGATCCAAATGCAGATCGAGCTCGGCATGGCATCATTCCATTGAGCATCGCCAGTATTGAGTGAGCTTGTTTGCGGAGACGTAGTCCTTCCTCATCGGATAGTTGCCACACACTGCCATCACTTTGCCTTTTTCCGATTTGATTTCTGCCATTTTCTGCCTGCAAGTAAAAGAAATGAATAACAAAAACGGTCAACGAATTTTTCGATAAAAAAGTTCCACTGTCGAACCGCACAAAAAACACTGCAGCAAAAATAATTTGAAAAGCATTTTTATTTTTCCGCTGAATTAGTCTCCGCTGAATTTTCTCCGCTGAATTTGTTCCGCTGAATTGTTCGCTGAATTAGTTCCGCTGAATTTACCTATGACCCTCGTTTTATGTAAATGCGGCCAGACGTACCTGTTTCATAGGAGGGGCCAAACGTCACGGACCGACCAATACAAGAGATACTATATAAAAAACGAGCAAAAGGTCAACAAGACGTGAAATAAGGGCACTAAGGAGGAATCCTTCCTAACGAAAAGTGTTCAAACTAGCATGCCAAGACTTTAATAGTTTCTTATTACTCTACCTAAAATTCTACGAACTTCATGATGCATAAAACTCACAACCGTTTCACGACCCATGAAATTTCCTCAACAAAACAAATTTATTTCAACAAAGCTATGTCAACAATATAACGAGAACAACGGATGCACTAGAGCCTGACGAACGGTAGATTCTCCCGAACTTCTTCCTGCTTGCCTCAGCGCTGACCCTGTGGGCACTCACGACTCATATGACCGGTTTCTTGGCAATTGTAGCAACGACGATCTCCACCTCCGCCATAGCTGCCACCACCACCACCATAGCTGCCACCGCCGCCACCGCTTCGAGGCTGAGTGCATTCGCGAGACATGTGGCCGGAACCCTGGCAATTGTAGCACTTGATGTCACCACCATAGCCGCCGCCTCCCCACCGCCGCGAGAATAGCTGCCACCCGCTTCGAGGCTCAGTGCATTCGCGGGACATGTGACCAGGCTTGCCGCAGTTGTAGCACGAGGAACCACCCAAAAATGTTACAATTAGTTCGAAACATAGGAAGAAGCAAGAGAAACGTACCGCCACCTCCGCCGCCGCGTCCACCGCCGTAGGAATCACCAGCGCTTGGGCATTCGCGAGCGAAATGACCCGTCTCATGGCACTTGTAGCATTCGGACATCTTTCTTACTTATCAAAGCTTGATGCGTAGACGATACTTCCAACAACTAAATAACCAGTAGAATGCACGGAATTGATACAAATGCGAAGATAAACTTGACAGATGCTGATTATTGAATGAGTGAAGTTTGCACTACCCATGAAAAATTTAAAAGGCGCTAATTTAAAATAGTTTTAATTCTGAATGCATTTTCGTATTCTAATTTGTGATATTTCTTCATGAATTTTGTACAGCCTAGAAACTTGATGGTATCCTTCCATCCGAGACTTGGTCGAGTCTAGAATCAGTCCATTTCGTAAATTTTGTTACAGTTATGAAAATATATGAACTTGCTGTCATTTTCTGTCATTTTAGCCGAGAGTTACCCATTAAAGTTTCGGGGTGGAGAGTAAAAGGGCATTTTGGTCCTAACAAACCAGTTTCTCACGGAATTTTGATAAAGAAAAAATATATTCTTGTTAATACAAATCTTTTTTTCTTCAGGTGGATACCCACCTGGCCAGGTGTTACCCACCCCGGTTTTGGTGTTTCGGTGGCTGAAATCGCAATTTTAGTACTGTCAAACAAGATTATACCCGTGATGTCAATAAGTGCATAAAAGTCCCGCTACAATCCCGCTACGCCCCTTCGGGGCGCTGGGGGCTTGAGAGATCACTCGAATCACAAATCACTCGAAAGTGAAGTTGGGTGCATGAAAAGCATGCATACCAGAGTTATTTATGCGGTAGACCCAGTATTCAAAACTATGTTCAACATCTTTATTTTTCGCCGAAGAGCATTTCCCTCGTTCTACAAGACCGGGCCAGAGGCCCAGCATTTAAAAATTCAGCCTAGCACTCGAAAGTGCTAGACCTAGGAGTAGAGATGGCGACGGGACGGGATCCCGTACGGGATCCCGTCCCGCCGCCCCCGGTTTTGGCCCAAAATCCCGTCCCGTTATCCCGCCCGTTTTTTTCGAAAATCCCGGTCCGTTCCCGTTTTTTGCCTAATCCCGCTAGTCATTTTCAGGAAAATTTTGTCCTAAAAAAGCAATTTGAGAGAGAATTTTTTTTTGTGAATTCTCATTTTTTGCAGAAATTTCGTGAATTCGATCATTCCTTGTTTGCTATGTTTGTGACTTCCTTTATTTTTTCACTCTACTTTTAAGCAAGTTCACTGGCTTCTAGGCTAAAAATCATTGAGCAATGGATTGCAACCATTTGCAGCACTGTTTTACTGTTAGCAAATGGCTTGAATTTGGCAATTGAATGCGAATGACCATCAAAGTAAAAGGAAATCACCCGAATTGATAAGTACTTGGTTCTATATCGCGTCAACCTCTACAAATTTTGTTTACTGCTCAAAATGTGATGGCAATTTTTTTTCAGTCAGAATCAGATAGAAAACTTATCACACCAAAATTGAATCAGACAATTGGGTAGCTTGTGAAGGTTTGACCCAGCCACAAAATAGTATGTCGGAAGGGTAGGATGGCACCTAATTGGACATTTTTGAAACCGCTACTCAAAATTCACTAAAATTTTAGCGTAAATAACCATAACTTTTTTCTTTCTATGCAGTGCCGCAACTTCAACTTTATCGAGGGAGGGGGAGGGGGTGGTAATTTGCCTAATTTTGCCTATTTTTCTGTCAAGGGGAGTAATTACCCCTATGACCGCACCTCCCTTCCCCTAAAATATAATCCAACCAGAGTTTTGAAAGTTTCTGGAAAACAAACCATTTTGAGAAAACAAAAAATTTCAAAATAGAAAAATATTTTATTATTTTTTAGCAACAGGGGTGACCAAGCTGTTTTCATGAAAAAAAAACGACAGGGTGGAACCAAAATGTCTTCAGCACCGGCAACTCCAGTAGAACCGGAGTAATCTTAAAATCAGCGAGGCAGAAATTTTAATCTTTTTGAACAGAGTCTTAACGCAGTTGAATTATTGTTATTGAAGTTATTTTGCATCGATGTATGTGAGAAAATTTCAATAAAAAACATCCTTTTGAAGCGCTGGGGCCATTTTTAGTGTGAAATTAACGATAAAGAAAAATCCCGTTTTTCGGGCGGGATCCCGCCGGGATCCCGTTTTTTTAAACTCAAAATCCCGTTCCGTTCCCGTTTTTATTTTGGCCGAAAATCCCGTCCCGTTATCCCGCCCCCCATTCGCCATCTCTACCTAGGAGTAAACCCGCGGGGTCCACTCGCTGATCTGCTTGGTCCATGAAAAGGGTGCCCGGAAAAAAGCGCAGCGAAAAAAGCGCAGGGAAAAAAGCGCAGCGAAAAAAGCGCAGGGAAGAAAGCGCAGAGAAATAAGCTCAAGAAAAAAAAGCGCAGCGAAAAAAGCGCAGGGAAGAAAGCGCAGGGAAATAAGCGCAGGGAAAAATTATTATTATTGTTTTTATCATTGTTTGTTTGCTCATGTTTTTTCAGATGGAAATTCAGTCAAACAAAGGCAAATCGATGGCTTCCTGTGGGAAATATCTGATGAGAATGGCTGGACAGAGCGCTGATGGAACTCTTCAATTCTGGCGCTGCGCAAAGAAAGGATGCACTGGCGGAGCACAATCATCTGTGGGATCAAAAATCAATCTTGTGGAAAGGAAGCATCACAATCCAGCGTTTTGCGTGCCTTCTCCAACAACAATCAGGGTAAGATTTTGTTACTTTCAGCATTCATTCTCTTGTTTTCTTTCCAGGTCAAGCAAAAGATGACAGCAGTCAAACGGTTGGCCAAGGACAATCCCGCTCTCTCATCGCAAGCCATCATGATTGCATCAAAGCAAGGACTGAGTGATCTGGAGACTGAAGCTTTCCCGAAGGCTGGTTTTTATTTACATTTACTTGTAACTATTCCTATTTCTAGGATTCAAACATCAAGAAAACTATCACGAATGCCCGCAAGCCAATTGGAGAAGCCGCCGTTGACAGAGTGCCTGAGCTTATGATCCTGAGCCGAGAATTTCAAACGACTGCCATTGGATGTAACTCATTTTAGTTACAGCAGTTATGCAACAATATAATTTAGGGCTTTTCTTGATCTACGACTCGCGGGTGGCAGAACCAAACAAGCCTACGATTCTCATCTTTGCCTCGGAATACGGACTTCGCCTACTTGAACAGCGATCCAAGTGGAGCGGAGATGGTACCTTCTTCTCGTGTCCGAAATACTTCAAGCAGCTCTACACAATAAACGTCTTTGAGGGTGAGTCATCACTGCCGGCTGCTTTCTTTCTTTTGCCAGGTCAGTAGTCTTTATTTATTTTATACACCATGTTTCAAGTTCAGGGAAAACCGAAGACATGTACAAGCGCGCGTTTGATGCTCTATTCAGCCGTCGTCCAGCAATTGTCCTGAGGCTTTTATGACAGGTTAGTGATTAAATTAGCTTAAGCAGGCTTAACCATATTTGCAGATTTTGAAAGATCGCCAGCTGAAGTTTTGCAAGAAAGGTTTCCGCCACTGGTCATCAACTACTGCTTGTTTCATCTGGGTCAAAGCCTTTTCAAGAATCTCCAAAAGAAGGGTCTGATCGAACTATATGCCAACGCAGAAGTCAAGTCTTTGATCCGCAGTTTCAGCGCACTCGCCTTTTTGCCTCAAGAAGAAGTTAGCAGTGGATTTGATGAATTGGTGGCCGCTCTGCAGCTGAAAATGGATGATGGAACAATCGTGGAGCAGAAGAAAGCGCCGTTGAAAGGTTACTTTCAGGATTTGTTTTAAGTTGTAATTATTTCTTTTTTAGAATATCTTAAGTACATTGAACAGACCTATGTGCGCCGCGGTGACATCAATAACATGGAAGTTCCACCGCTCTATCCGATTGCTTTGTGGAATTGCTGCCAAGCCGTCCTTGCCGATGCTCCAAGAACCAACAATGCAATTGAAGGATGGCACTACCAGTTCAACAAGAGGTTCCAGAAAACTTCAATGCCGCTCAGTTACTTCATCATGCAGCTAAAAGAGGAGGAATCTTTAACAAGACAGCTCGATGTTCGGTAACTGTTTAATATCTTATAGTTATGATCATCTTATAGTTAACTCTATAGTTTCTATAGTTCAATCTTATAGGTTACTTTCAGACATGCCGCCAATCCGAGAGACCCAGTGCGAAACACCAGAAAGAAAGCTGTGGTCAAGGCTGATGAACAAATCAAAGCAATCGTGGAACGCTACTCGCTGGTTGCTGTGGTCCATCGCAACCGCATTCAATTCCTTCGCCGAGTCCAACGACATCTATCCAGTCAATTCGTGGCGGAGCCTGAAGAAGAAGGTGAGCCGGTGGTTGAGCAGGTCGAAAATGAAGAATTTGTTGAAGAAATTGTCGAAGAGTCTGATGACTCATATACTTTTGATTAATGTATTGTTGTTGTTAGCCGCTCCTATCGTTTGTTGTTAGATCTGTTGTCCGTTCATTTACTTGTTAATAAACTTTCTTCATTCCTGTTTAACATAAATTGAGACAACTTCTGGAATGTTCTGGAGCGTTTAGAAAAGCTGAGCGATCATAATCAATTATAAAAGCAGAATAAGAGATTCTGCGCTTTCGTACAATGCGCTTTTTTCTTTGCTCTTTTTTCCCTGCGCTTTTTCCCTGCGCTTTTTACCCTGCGCTTTTTTCCATGCGCTTTTTTCCACTGTGCTTTTTTCTCCTGCGCTTTTTTCGCTGCTCTTTTTTCCCAACTCCATGAAAAGTACTTATACTTATACCTGCACCACAAGTTCCTGGGTTTGAAAGTACCCTTAGACGCTTAGAGAATTAGTACTCTAAGGATCCCGACCATCTCGAGAAGTGGCCCTGTATTATTCCCTTCCCCTCCCAATACAGCACGCAATCCCATTTAAATTGCTTTTCTGGTCCTTTTATGTCGAAATTATTGTGTAAAAATGTTTTTTGACCATCCCTAAAAAAATTCTGTTTTGGGGGGGGGGGGTATATGACAGTAGGTCGATTTTGGGGGGGGTATATTACAGTAGCGTCAAAAACTCTTAAAAAAAACAGGGGCTGACCAGGGCAGAACCCCCCATTATCACATAAGGCCATACTTGCATGTTTCGGAAAATGGGGCGCCAACGCCAGGCTTTTCGAGATTTCGGCGCCGGCGACGCAAGCAGCGACGGGCATTTTCGATTTTTGGCGCCGGCGCCCGTACAAGTATGCATAGGGCCCAGTTATATTTAGGGCTACTTTTGTGGGTCGAAATAGAGCTCTAGCTGCCATTATATTGTGGTGTCGTAATATCGGGACTTGAATATAGTGCCAAATCGGGAAATTTATAGCTGTAACAATTATATAAATAAATAAACCTGTAAAATTAATACGCAAAAATATAAATGAAATTTTTGTTGGTAAGGAAGCTGTTTCCAACTAAAAATGATTTGAATAAAAACAGTTTTACATCTATTTTTGTGCTGAAAAAATATAATAAATTCTTTTTAGCGTCTTGTTAGACAAAAAATGTTAATTCATTCTCCCTGTTTGCTTGTTTTTTACAGAATTATTGCAAAAGAAACGACATAATAGATGTAAGACTAAAACATTGGAGATGTTACATTACATCAACTGTAATAGATAAGCAAGGCTCAAAAATGGTGCGGGCTGTCAATTTTCTGACAGACGTAGTTTGAAAAGTCAATGGATTTGTAAAATTCATCACAATATTTCCTGGTGGAGAAAAAAATTTACGAAAATAAATCCAAAAATTTTTTCAAATTTAACAAACCATAGCAAATGTGAGGGATTTCGAGCTACGATAGTTCTTGACCGGAAAATTGGTTCCCTTGTAAGATTATTTGAAAAAATTAGGAGTTTTATTATTATTCGCAAAAGACAAAAATAGCAGACAAAGGTTGTGAAGATTTTAACAGATTAAGTGAACGTCTCTGCTCTATATGTGTTCATGCCGACGCCGAAAAAATCATGCCTTGGTCCCCCTGTTGATTTTTTTCGCAAATTTTCTTCTTCTTCTAATAACCTCGAAAACTATTTATTTGCAGACATTTTGACTAGCGTCATTAAATTTAACAATTTTTTCTATCAACTTTTAATTATCCTGATTCTTTTCAATGAAAAAGTGCTGTTTTTGGTAGTGCTGCAACCAAAACATGGCCGACATAACAGTCTATTTACTCTTACGGTAGTCTCGTAAATCTGTATTTCTAACACAGAAATTACATTTTGATGATTTTGGAAACAAATATTTTTTTAGAAAAATTCAGCTTGGGGAACCAAGGCAAAATTGATTTTTTTGCAAAAAACACAACAGGGGGGGGGGGACCAAGGCATATTTTTTACGGCGTCGGCATGAACACATATAGAGCCAACGTCTCTATACACCAGGAACAGTTTTGAGCAGCAGTAAAAGCTTTGTAAATATAGCGTTTCTATCTTCTCCTGCAAATATTTGTCAATTTTAAAGGTTTTTAACGGTTGATGTTTAATAAATTTAAAAAAATGTATCAACAAATTTCAGTCTTTGAACAAGGCAAAATCATAACTGAAAAATCACTACAGTCAAACTTCTTTATAAGCTACACTCCATATAAGCTACACCTACTTTTAAGCAACACCTGAGTCCGGTCCCAAATAGGGTATGTTTCGTATAATATACTCCCTTTTTAAGCTACACCTCTCTATAAGCTACATCTAGGATCGGTCCCGAGGTGTAGTCAAAAATAATGTTTTTAAAACACCAAGATGGCTTTGATTTCTTTTTAATTAAAAAAAATCATTTTAAAACTAGTCTCATGCCAAAAGCATTAGGTAAACTGGCTGCTTAACAATGCTTAGTGATAATGTTACCTGTTCGGCAGTCTGACTTACGTAAATTAAAAAAACATTGTAAACATCAAGTCGGATGGAGCACTTAAACCTGAGCCATTCCCAGCCCAGTCAAATCAGCTTGGGTAATCGGGGCGATTTTTTTTGAAAATGTTTGACTGCACTATCTTTTCACCTAAAGTCTTCAAAAATATTTTTTCATTACATAAATTATTGATGAAATTATGTTCAAAAAATTGACTTGGATCCCCAAGCTGATTTTACTGGAGGGAGGGGTGCTCAATTTCAAATGAGTGAGGAGGTCAGGTTCAATTTAGCTAGTCGGACTTACCCATGACCTAAAACAGGCAAAAATCATGAAACAAAGCAAAAAATCAAAAAATGTTTACACTGTCAATATATTTGTCTGATTTGTCTTCCAGAACATATTTCAGAAATTGTCGTAGTTCGCCTAATAAACACATTTAATGAGATCATCGAAAATACAAAGAAGCTACCCAATTTGAGGTTCTGATTGTTGTGCTTTTGGACTTTTTGCTCAAACTCTTTCTGCAAAATTAGAAAATGTTATTTTTTTCTCTGAATTAAATTGGCTGACCTTTAAACAGTTAAAGTTTTGTTTAATGTCAGTTAGTTCTTTGGTCATCTCTTGTGATTCCTTTTTTAGATCTGTGTTCTGAAGGATTGATACGTTGAAAATAACCATACTATATTTTATCTAATTCCGCCTACGTGGGCGGAACTTTCTAACCCTCCGAAAATCAGAAAAATTAAAGTCGATCTTGAGAACTTGTGGAAGTGAAGAAAATTCAATAAGAAGTTCTCCGAAAATTTAATATACTTCGAAATACAGATTCTCAAAGTACATATTAAGACGGAACTAGAGACGGATATTACAGAAAATACGGTTAATTTTAAAAAAAATTCTATTCATCATACAGTAGAGTCTTTATTGGAAGGCGCGCTGGTTTTACAGCACTAAATTTTATAAGGCAATTTTTACCATGATTGTTTTCGCAGTATCTTAAGTTGCGTGCCCCAAAAATTTCAAAAAAGTGGGAGAATAATGGATTTCGTTACAAAACATGTGATGAAAGTGACCTAAAGGCGCATATCTTTCGTGTTTAGGTAAATGTTCTTTTTTAATTAGGACGATAAAAGATGGCGTGGACATTATGGGCCCAAGGCCCCAAGTCTAATCAAGACTCGACTGTGTACCTCTTTTTTGATTGCAGTAACAATTTCATTAAGACGACCAGTTTCTTTCGTTTTGCTCTTTTCGATCTCCTCCATTTGGCGTCTGCTGTCCATAACTAGCTTTTCTGACTAAAATACAGGTCATACAACTAAACATAAGCTATAAAAGCTAATTTACCTGCTGCTTAGATTTGAGCATTACAGACTCAAACTTTTTCTTTTCGTTTTCGTACTGGCGCAACGATCTCTGACTACAAATACAAAAGAAATTTAATTTTTTTGTTATTTTCATTGTTACTGCGAAAAGACCCACCAAGACTCGATTTCAGCGACTGCTTTCAAAGCTTCCACTCTGAACAACACAGTATGTTTTTATTGACATAATAGTCAAATTTACTTGTAAGCTTCCTTTTCTTTCTCTTTTTTCTGCAGATCATTCTGTACTTTGCGTACAATCTTAAAAACTGACAAAAGTTTAAAAATAAGTGTGGGAAATTTTCCAGTGAATTGCCTGCTGATTTGCTTCCACTTGTGCCAAATTTTGTATTCTCAACTCTTTTTGAATTTTCGCAATCTCTTCGGCAAACTCTAGTTCCAGCTCTTTGCGCACTCTAAAATGTTATTCCGCTGTTGAATTATGTTGGAACCAAAAGTATCAAAGGTACAAACTTATTAGTAGTCGTTATTATCAGTTCTCTTTCCTTGAGCTCTTTCCGACCTATTTTCTCGCTTTTGCTATCCAGCTCTCTACGCATCAAATCCAACTTTTGGCGCATTTCTTTCATCTCTAGGTCAGCCTGTAATTTTTTAATGTTTTTTATTAACATTAGTGAAATTCAAGTGTTAAGACCTGGTCCTGGTTTCCTAACTGAGTTTCTAAACCACATATTTTCATTAATATTTTTAAAAAATGGGTTAATCATTTTTTTTGTAGCAAAAATACTTATTTTTTGGCTAATTTATTCTTTTTGTGGCTACTTTTCATTTTGCCTGGTTTTATTAAAAAAATTTATCTTTTTTCAAAAGTGATAACACCATTATGTAGCCTTACGACTCTAATTTCTAATAAGGTATTTGTTATCACAACCTTTTTGCAAAACTTGATACGAAAAATTAAAAGCATAAAGCAAATAAAAAACATTTCGCTTCATACTTTTAATTTTTGTACCAAGTTTTGCAAAGACGTTGTGATAAACAACATTTCATTAGAAACTAGTGTTGTAGGGCTACATAATGGTGTTATCACTTTTGAAAAAAGATAAGAAAATGTAATCGAACCAGGCAAAATAAAAATTAGCAAAAAAAAAGTATTTTTGCTGCAAAAAAATGATTAATCTAAAAAATATACCAACTCATTAAAAGATTTTCACTGTTCAGTTTGTCCACCGTTAAATTAAGCTCCTCAAAGTTTTCTTGCGCTAAAAAATCTTAAAATTTATGTCTTTTTTGCGTTTTTTTTAGTTCACGAACCTTTGAGGCGTTCTTTTTTTCAGTTTTTCTTCATACACCTAGAATAAAACAATATGTTCACAAAAGCTATTTTTGTAAACAACTTACGACTTCACTTCTTTCCACGATTCCATCCAGACGTTTGATATTAAATACAAACAATATAGTCATCTTTATTATCAAATTTGGGGAATATTATTTTGGTTGTATAAAATGCTGCTTTTTGCTTTTTCCATTGTAACGGACTAAAATGACCCTACACTTATGTAGTTCAGAGGGCCTCTAGGTAAGTTGTAAGCTTAGGCAAGGGTAGGCCAACGTATCTTAGGACGGACTCTAATGTGTTTCCCTGACTAGAAAAGAGTATAAAAAATTTTTGATTTTATACTAGCATAAGATGGCCTAACCTTGCCTTAGCCCAAGACTTCACCGAAGGGCCCCCGAATTACATAAGTACCAATGACCCTTGGATCAATATATCTCACAATTTGAGTCCGTTCTAACGCAAGCTCTCCCACTAGCGCCCATCTTTCGCCTGAGTTGAAAAAATACGTGTTTTAGGCAAAACTTTAGAAATGTTCTGACCGATTCGCAACCGCCAATTGTTCTAACTGGTTTAAATTTTTAGTATAACCGAGTAATGTAGAAGTGATAAATTTGAAAAAAACCTGTTCGTCTTGTTTCTCTATGGTTTTCTTGCAATAGATGAGCACATCTTTGAAACTTTGGCTATTGCTTACTAACTTCTGGTCCAGTTGGTAGTTTTGTTGAACAAGCTCATTTAACTGCTGCTAAACACATTAATAGTCAAAACAACATTTAAAATGCACAAAAGGGTGCCTCCATGGATGTTGAGCAAGGATTATCTGTGACTGATGGCAGTTTGGGCAGTTGAAGTCGTGGTGGACTAGGTCGATAACTTCTCATTTTTTTGACAATAAAATGTTAAAATTTTTTTCCTGAAAAACAAGATTTTTGTTTTATAAACATTGTGTGCTCAGCCGTTTCAGCCATATTTATTGATATTTACTTATTTCCACTCCAATAAATTTTATTTTTGAAAGAACAATTATAAAGAAACTTTAAGATTGCAATTTTTTTCAATATACTTTATTAATAAACTGATAATTTTATTGTCAGTTGTTGAATTATTTGTTGTATTAGTTTGAAAATCTATCAGGATACCAAAAGAATAATAAAGAAAAAAAAAAATAATTACTTAAAAGCAGTCTTAGTCTCAAAAAGATAGTCTTATTTTTATGAATATGGACGAATCGGCTTTTTCTAAAGAAAAAACCCTGATGTCACCAACATATTGAACCACAAAACATATCTGCTTTGTAGTTTAATATCTTTTTTTATTGCAAATAAATAAAACTTTTTTATCTCAGAACTTAAATTTTATAGCAAAACTCTGAAAAATCAAAATACTCATCAGAAAATTCCCATTTTTACCATGCCTTCTTATCTATTTTGTGCTGAAAGGGCAATCATATATTTAGCAAACTTTTTTTTATCAATAAGCATGGTTGGTTGCAGTTTTACTTGATGGACATTACCAGCAATGCACCAGCAGGATACCCCAGGATCCAATAAAAAAGATCCAACTGAAAATATGGAAGGTAGTCAGCAGCCCCAGATTGTGCACTTGAATGTGGGCGGTCAACGTTTTTCGACATCTAAATCTACCTTGTCCTGGATACCTGACACTTTCTTTAGCAGGTAAATCCAACCAAAGTATGCAAATATATGTGTGTGTTTCAGTCTTCTGAGTGGCAGAATAGCTTCTGTAGCAGATGATAATGGAGCGGTAACATTTTAAAGATTACACTAACGAGGTTAGTAGCTAAAAAAGTTGGTTTAGATCTTTATTGATCGAGATCCGGAACTGTTTCGGCGAATTCTCAACTACTTGAGGACCAAACAAGTAGATTTAAAGTAAACTTTTCTAGATTGAAAATTTCACAAAACAGTGTGAAACAACAGCAATTTTATGAACTCTACTTTTCAGTGGTGTGAGCCTATCAATGTTAAAACACGAAGCCGAATTCTACGGTATTGGTCCTTGGTCAAGAGACTGACTCTGTGCGAGGAAATGGACAATTCGCCTTGTGGAGATGTTCTTTTCCATGCCTACATTCCTCCACCCATCCTCCCGCTAATTTAGAAGGTTTTCGGTGGAAATAAACAAAAAATAATTTTTTACTTCAGTATCAAGCACTTTTCAACGCATATCCAATGCTCCAATCACCATGAAAATGGCTGGAAATTCTGCTAGCAGTGCATCCAATGGATCTTATGGTTATGCGTCTAAAGACAATCCTGCACTTAACAAAGAGTCTGTAGCAGGTGGTGTAGGAGCGTTGTCTTATTGCTCATCCGGCTCTTCCTCATCTTCATCTAATGCTTCTGCCATTCTCAATAAATTCAAGGTAGGGTAAAAGAAATTTTGATAAATAAGTTATTCAAGCATCGCTTAAAGGAGAGGGAAAAGCCGCTCAAGTGGGCTCGGTGGCGCAGTGGGTAAGCGATCGTGTTTTTGGCCCAAAATGGTGTGCAGGTTCGATCCCACGTGTGGCACGCTATTTTTTTTGGCTCGTTTGACCAGTTTTAGACTTTTTTGATGCCATATTCGCAATCAGCGTCCCAAATTACCACTAGAATAGGCCAAACAAACCAAAAAAGGGAAGTGCACGCATGCGGGATCGAACCTGCGCACTCTTTTATGACGGTATAACACAAACGCTTACGCACTGCGCCACCGAAGCCGCTTTTAATGGCTTTTCCCCCTTTTAAATTAGACTTTTGAGATGGCAACAGCTCCCTTGTCAGGTCAAATCGGAGCCGCATCCTCATCTTTCTCCCTCCAAAATTTTCCGCAACCTTCTATCTATGGACAAATCGGCAGAGAAAGCTCTTCTCCTTCGCCCACTGTTAACAGCTCTAAGAAGCTGGTTGTGGAGACAGATGCTTTTCCGTCTACTCCGACTGATTACAAACAATTCAACCACACTAACAATACTTCAAACAACAGTTCCACTGAACAGGTTTTAAAATTTTTTCTTAACAAACAATTAGTGTGTGAATTTCAGCCTCCTTCTAATTCCCCTCCTTTTGGCTCTCCTTACAAGACTCATTCCAAGAAAACTCGTGTGATTTGACCAAACAGGTAATTTGCCTTTTGACAAGATGGATCAGTACACCAAAGTAAACGAGCCAAATATTTCAGGTTCGAAATGAGCTGTCCAACTTGTTGAAACAGACCGAGCAATCCGAAAGTCAAGCCGACTCTATGCGAGTTCGTATAATCCGAGCTCACACACAATTCCGTGGCTGTTGCCTACTACAATTATGTGTGCTGCTATAGGTTGGTCAAATGCTCTAAAGTAACAATTTGAACTAGTCTTTGTTTAGAATGAAGGACAGCATGGGCTGGCAGCCCATTTATGTATCCCCCCGAATGGAATACCCTATTGGACATATAGCACTGGTCTCCAAGTTTGGAGGTGGTTCTTCTCAAGTGGCTGAAAAGATGTTGGCTATTGCTCTCACCAACAATTCTGTACATTTATGGTGTTTGGATGAAAATAATGAAGCGGAGTCCAACAGAAAAATTGGTCTTTATTACAGCTTATCGACTAAATTCATTTATTTGTATGACATTTTAGGAACTTTTTCTCTATCTGTTCAAATCGACAAACTCTTTTTATTGGCAACCAACTAGTGGCTTTAAGTAAAACAGGAAAAGTGGGCATTTGGCACTCAATGACCCTAAATTGGCAAGTACAAGTAATTGGCAGCATTTCTGAAAAAATCACTTTTTTATTTTGAGGTTTGTTCTTTTGGCCTCCCCCACCCTTTCAAAGTAAACCCTAGGGTTGGGTGATGGCTAATTTAGCCGACGAATTCAGCGCTAATTTACCGTAAATAAACCTAAATTAGACTAAATTACCCGGCTAAATTAGCAATCCCCCAACCCTAGTAAACGCTTATCAGATAGTTGGAATTTAGTTGTAAAAAGTTAAAAATAATAGAATAAAATAAATAAATTGATATTCATTAGCTTTTTGCATTAAAAAAGTCATTACACAAGCAAATATTGCAGATGTGATGCAAATCTCATGCTACGATACCGCTGGATCTGTTTTACTTCTTGGGTGCACTAATGGATCCATCTACTATTTTGACATGCAAAAGTTTCCACTAAGAATGAAGGACAACGATTTGTTGATCACTGAACTCTACAAAGACCCCAATGCAGATGTTATTACGGCAATTAGCGTCTATTTGACGCCTAAAACTAGTAATGCTGTTGCTTAATTTGCGAAAAAGTTTTATTTTTAATTAAGATCTATGTGGAAATTGGATCGAGATTGCTTATGGAACCAACACAGGATGTGTGCGTGTGATCGTGCAACACACCAGAAACTGTAGGACATGGACCTCAACTGTTTCAAACCTTCACTGTTCATACTGCTCCAATTACTAGGGTGGTAAGTAATCAAATTATTTTGTGCCTACCAACTCTAGCTTATAGGAATTTTGGTCGTTACTGGAATATAACCCTCCCCCCCGCCCCCCCCCCCCCAAAAAAAACGCTACTGGATTATACCGCACTTAGATAACAAAAAAAAAACACTCGATTCGGTACAACCTCTAAGTCCGTCCTGACATTCGCTTGTCTACCCTGTGCTTAACGCTCCTGAAGTGAACAAGTGCCGGTAATTTTACTCAAATAGAAGTATTATAATGCTTTGACTATTTTTCTGACCGTCTAATAATATATACCGGTTGTTATAAAAGTTCCTCTCCTCTTTAAAGCAGCTGGTTAGTGAAAAATTATTTTCTAATATACCATAAATAAAACCTACCGTATTTTCTCTATTAAACGGGCCCTCTCTAATAAACGGGCCCTCGACTTTGAAGACTTATATCTTTATATTTATATTTTGCAAAACTGTTTTTTGCGTTTTCTTAACTCCCACGAGCTCTACTGATTCCACTTTTTAGATTTTGGTTGAGCACCAAAAATCTTGAAATTGACCTCAAAATTTTCCGATTTTTGAGGGTTGAAAAATAAACGGCCGGCCCGTTTAATAGAGAAAATACGGTAATACTTTATTTCAAAGAAGAAATTCAGGGCTATAATATATTTTTTATACATATTTGGTGCCTAACCAGTTGCTAAAAAAAGGATGGAAATTTTCATAATACTCGGTATATTTTACTTTTTTCTAAAATGATACCCTAAAAATGAAATCGGCATTAATCTACTCTCCCAATTCCAGGCATTGACTACAAATCACTTGATTAGTGTATGCAGCGAGTACAACCATGTTCGGTCTTGGAGTGTTACCCGATTCCGAGGGATGATCAGTACCCAACCTGGTGGCACTTCCCTTGCCTCTTTTAAAGTGGTCACTCTCGACTCTGTGGATGACTCCTTAAATTGTGAGGGCTGTGACCCAGGACCTTATGGAGACCAGGATGGAGAGCAAATATTTGTGCAGAGAATAGTGCCAGACACCAATCTAGTCTTTGTTAGACTAGCTTCCAACGGAGAACGTCTGTGCACCATCAGAGCTGTAGATGGCTCAGCCATTACTGCTTTTTTCATACATGAATGTGAGGGCTCCAATCGAATGGGTGCTCGACCGAGGAGATATTTGTTCACGGAAATGGCCAATGGAAGTATTCAGGTGGGTACTTCTGTGATTGAATTCTCTTTCCAAATGTTAAAATTCAGATGTGGGACTTAACTACAGCTATGGACCAACATCACTCCCGATGTCAAATAATGTCGGCTTTAGGGGGTAGTCTGGGTGGATCTGTAGGAGCAGAGAAGTCTCCTAATTCCAGTGGAAGTTCCAGTGGATCTTCGTCCAATGGTCTATAAGTGGGGGCTTAGCAGCAGCAGCTGCTGGAGGCGCAGCAGGCGCTTGTTTTGCACTCAATAGTTTGCAGATGAATAGACAGTACTTGTCTATATTGCAGGTCAGTGAAGTCAATGATCAGACATTAGACTTTAGAGATCACACAACTTAGTCTGAATATTTTTAAAGTTTGATCACAAATCTATTTTGCTTTCGGCTATTGATTTCGCCTACTAAACCAAAAAAAATGTGTACCCTTTGGGGGTTTATTACTTTCGTGATCTCACAAGACAACGAAGACGGATTTTAAATTTTTGTCTTTCTTTTAAAAATGTCCATTTTCAGGGCCGACCCCAGAAGAACTGTTGCAGCTTATAGATGAATGTGAGCTGTGCAGCGCTAGTCTAAACACTACCCCAGCAATAACCCCTCATTCCTCGGCCCTCAATTTGAACGAAAGCAGTATGCCATCCACCTCTGCTGCACTATCACCCCCGTTCCCATCCAGTCAATTGCAGCAGAGAAAGTTTTAGTCTAAGCAATATAACATTTATCCTAAAAATATTAATTTGCAATGGATATTATCTATAAGTGCATGTAAAGCATATTTATTTGTGCAAATGTAAATTTAAATGTTCTAAATAAAGCGTTTTAGAGATGAAAATGTTAATTTTTGAATTGTTTTTACATCAAAGGTATTTTTAAAGGTAAATGAATCTAATTTTATAAAGTTGATCTCAATTCGGGTCTAGGCTAATGTCCAGAGCAGCTAAATTGGATCTGATAAACATCAACCAGATACTGCTTCTGCAAACCTTTCCAGCGACAAACCCACTGAAAACACTTACACTAGAGCTAAGGTTAATGGTTTTGAGAAAATCTTTAACAGAAAATAAAAGTTTCAGAAGCCATCGGCTCTTGAGCACTGGTATTTGCAGTATTGCTTGATCACCGGGCTGTATATGCTCGAGCCTTGGGAGCGCAAACTATTTAATTCAGTGGTTTTGTGTCTACTTCTGTAGCAGGAATTGTGCTCTACGCTATTGTCTCTTATTTGCTCAAGGCTTTTTTTTGAAAAGGTAGATTGGTTTTAGAAATCATGACTCGGACTGGAATTTTAGGGAAATGTAAAGACAAAAATTTCAAAGAAAATCAGAAAATAAAGTGATCAAGTTTGGTTTTAAAAAGATACTTTGGCTTTTTAGGGCATTAAAGCTACAGCCAAACCTGGATGACACGTCAAATCTGCAATCTGCTTCTGGGTGACGTATTATCCAGGCGTAATCAAGGATAAGCCTAAAAATTATTGGAGGAGGTTAAAATCGGGTAGCTCTTTTGAGGGGGGGGGAGAGGCGGAGGAGAAACCTAGAAGCACCACTTTTCCAATCAAAGGGACATCAAGGGCGTAATTTTAGACTGTTTTTGAACATTATAATTAACCTTATCTTCTTATCTTCTTATTATTAATTAATATTATTATTCTTCTTATTAATCTTATCTTAAAAATATAAAAAAAAATTAGTCACTATTAATTTAGATTCCAAAACATGACTTCTCTTACTTCTTCTTCTTCTCCTCCTACTGAATCCACACCTATTTGCGAGTCTCCTGAACCTGTCCCTGCCATATCCCCAACCTCTCCGAAATCCAAAGTGATGCAGTCAACAACCTCCAGTAAGAATCCATCCCGCCAGAAAAAATCACCGTCCTTCTCAAAGCCGTTGGAAATGCGCCCATTATGGTCAGCAAAAACTGGGCTGTCAATAGTTCAGACACTGTACGAGATCTGATGCAGAAGTTGCGCAAGATCCTTCGCCTTCAAGCAGGTGATTCTCTCTTCGTGTATGTCAATCAGAGCTTTGCCCCTAGTCCAGAACACACCATTGCCTGTTGCATCAATGCTTTGGGGTGGGGCTGCAGCTAATGCTACTAGTTCTGCAATGGATATTGCAAGCTCTGCAATGCCGAAAAAACTGACACTTCACTACAGCACTACTCAGGCCTGGGGATAATTGATTTGCAGGAAGGGTTCTTTACAATCACACTATGATCATTTTTCTGTGGGACTTTTAGACTGTTGTACTTTTTTAAATAAAAAAATTCTGTATAAATTTTCACACAAAACATAAATAGAAATTGTTTTATAAAATGATTCAGTCTACAATTATAGCAAAAAAATAAAAATATTTTTGGTTCAGTGGATTACCTTGGCTGCTTTGTTCCCCACTTAGAAAGTTGTGTTATGTAGATGTATTTTCGACTGTGGGTCATAAAAACCCTCCCTTAATACGGCCTAACAGGACGCTGTCCCCGCTTGTTGATACCTCATCAAAAATTAGAATCGCGAGACTATTTAAAATGCTTTACACTTTATACCTGTTTAACAACAAAACTATGAGAACACCAAGTTTTAAAAGATTGAGATTTACATGTTTAACTAAAGCCTTTTATTTAGTTGTTGCAAAAAAAGATCTATCAGCGGTTTAAGGTTCTTGCCGATCCATCTTCTAGTTGTTTTTAAGTAAATTAGCTGCTTTCCAAATGATTTTACACCATATGTGTTTGTAGATTCATCATTGATGAAATAATCTAGCTAAATTAATTATTTGAAATAGCCAATTGACCAAGCTAAAGAAACAACCTCTAAGATAGAACGATGAGAGCTATCACTCAGACAAGTTCGTATGAGTCTGTTGAGTGAGTTCATGTTGAATTCATTCTCTATTCTGAAAGTTATTATTGAAAAACAACTACACTTTAAAACTAAAAAGCTTTTGATCAATTTTTTAAATTACATTTATGATTATGAAATTCACTCTAGTCAAACTCTATTATAAGGTACGCCGCTAGGATCGGGCAAAGCTGTACATTATTAAGGAATGTGAGTTGATTAGTGAATAGGTT
The DNA here is from genome assembly GCA_004194705.1 of Ditylenchus dipsaci. Classification (NCBI taxonomy): domain Eukaryota; kingdom Metazoa; phylum Nematoda; class Chromadorea; order Rhabditida; family Anguinidae; genus Ditylenchus; species Ditylenchus dipsaci. Next base: position 190,344 of record SADC01000466.1, read on the forward strand.
ATTTAAAAATTAAGTTGTACAGTCAAACTTCGATAGTTTTGCTTCTGGGGACTGCAAAAAGCATACATTATATCGAGGGTCACACTATATCGGGAGTAGATTACAGTCAGTTTAGCCCCTAAGGACCGGATAAAACCTAAGCTATACAGAGTGTTCCACTGTATCAAGGGAAACTATATCAAAGTTTGCCTGTATTAATAATACGAATAGATAGAAATAAATTCAGCTTTTTTTTAACTTGTTCACCTTGCATATATTAGTGACCAATTGCTTAAGAAAAAGTCGAATATCAATGCTTTGCCAACTACATTGTAAGAAGCATGTTCGAGCACTTGAGCCCCCATATCCCAATTTATTTTTAGATCACTGTTATCGTCAACAGCTGCTTGTAAAAGCCTAAAAATATTTTAAGTAACACTTTTTTTTAAACAGTAAGTTTACCTTCTCAAATTGACTATGTCATGTGAACAAGTAAGAGCAAACAATAGTCGGTTGTGTTCTACGGTGTCTTTAGTTTCTTTTTTAACCATATCCATTACATAGTCAAAATTGTCAGAGGAGCCTAGCTGAACACCACTACAATAGACACTTGTACGCAGTTCTTCTGGAACTCTGAAAATATTACACATTTCCAAATAATAATAATAAAAACTTTGTTTTACTGGGTGCATTGACTACTTGTTTTGGTAGAATGGGTGGAGCAAGGTTGCATAAATTTGGTTCTAAACATAGCTAATAGCTGCTCTGCTTCAGAGAGACTTTCTAGATCCCTGCTTTTGTAGAATTGATCTCCATGGTCAATCGATCAAATATATTCAGTTGTTCTATATGGAGTCCATTAGGAAACTTAACAGAAATAACAAATAAATTATAAATATTACAGTCAACCTCCGCTATAGTGACACACCTAAAAGTTTGTTTCCGCCCAGGGTCCAGCACTTTTTTGCATCAATTTTCGAAAAATGTTACCAAATCTGATTTGTCAGTCTGATCAGAAAAGTCGTAAGGTTTCTGAACTTCTCGGTCGTTTCTGTAAGTGAAAAAAAAATTTGCCGAAAAGATCCGCGGGTATTCGCTATAGTGACATCCCTATTTGAAATAAGGGTGTCACCATAGCGAATACCCGCGGGACTTTACGGCGAAACCCTTTTCATTACATAAACGACTGGCAGATTCAGAATCCTTACGATTTCAGATCAGACTGACAAATCATATTTGGTAATATTTTTCAAAAATTGGTGTAAAAAAATTGTTGGGCCCTAGGAGGGAACGAACTTTAAGGGGTGTCACTATAGCAGGGTTGACTGTATGTGGGAATAAATAAATCAAACATTTTAGAAAACACAGCTAAATTGCTGTTGTTTGTCCATATGTGACCATCAGTGAAATAATTTCCTGCAACTTGTATAAAATATTACGAATGTGTATGTAAAAATACCTTTTGAAATCTTGAGGTTCTCTTTTTTGCTCCTGAGATTAAACAAATAGTTTAGATAATCCTAAAAAATACCTTTTTTTAATTTTTAATTTAAAAAACTGTGTTTTTTTTACATCAACAATTTGTGATTCAGGCTGGTCTTTATAGTATTGCTGTATTCTTTGGAAGTTATTCGAAAGAACAGTCCATGGATAGGTTTCTGTTTCATTGGCAAGATATGAAGTAAAATCAAACACTGAAGCATATGTCGAATATCCAGCTTCAGCTAACTTAAACAAATCCTCCAAAATGTAAGCTCTGGTTAGTGTAGGAATGCTCTTAAAATAGAATTGTGCAGTTCAGTTGCGATATAAAAACACCTCCTTAACTTTCACGTCCGAAATTAATTGCGGGTACTTCTGCCAAAGATGTTGTCATTTACAGAAAGTATTCGAAATAGTATTTTTAGACGAAGAGAAGAAATTACAAAAATCGGGGTGAATTAGTGTTTGACTCAGCTGAAGGTTGAAATTAAGGAGGTGCCGGGTTATAAAATAAAATTCTGTTAGTACCGAAATGTCACTAGCAAGGCTTTCTTTGATGCTAGTTATAAGACTTTGGTCATATAAAACATGATAAAATCCGATGCAATCAGCATTTACCACTAATAGATCAGTTGAATCTACGTTAAGATAAATTGCTGAAAATGTTAGGTTGATAAATAATTGAAATACTTGAAAAATTGTTCAAAATAAGAACGTTGTTGAGAAGTTAGCCAAACTACTTCTTTTTCAATTCCATTGACTTGATACCATATCGGGATTTGCCAAACGCTTCTGAATTTTTTATTTGTTTTGTCATTGGTTAAATCTTTAAACCCTTGAATTAATTTTTTTTTTTCTCAAAACTTCATATTAATTTATTTTTTGATGCTCAATTGGGTACTTCTTGGTCGCTTCCCCTTAATTTTTAAATTTTTTGTTTATTGCACGAATGTTTTTCTCGTTTATTTCATTTTGATATTTTTATCTTTTTCATTGTAACATTTTTTTGCTATCTGTATATTTCACTTGGTATTTTTAGGCAATGGAAGAACTACGTAGCTTTAATCCCTTCTTGTCCCAACCCAAGAAGGCAATTAGAAGGGGACAATGAAAGGGGAGGGCCAGTACCCTGAATTGATATTGCTGGTTGTTTTTACGGTACTTGTTTAGTTGACCCCCCCCCCCCTCCGCGCATATAGAGAGGCGGAACCAACTAAATAATTACTGTTTTTACCGCTGGTATTGTTACTGAAGAGTTTATCTTGTTTTCGAAAAAAATATAGCTACCACAAGTCCACCAAAAATAAAAAAACCTACTTAACACTGTTTTCATTTATTTCGTAATCCAATATAAATCTTTGCTGACTCAGCTGTACAGTCGTAGAACTGATGCGTTTTACAGAAACAACTGGATGGTTGGCTTGATTGATCCATCCTTCAGCAAATTGAACAACATCATATGGCATTTTATCGCCATCCCCACTTCGCTGCTTAGCTTCATCCAAGGCTTTTAAAAGATCTTTGAATTCTGTGTTGCCGTATTTATGTCTTTTCAAGTCAATCTAAAATTTTTTAATTAAATATTACTACAAAAAAATAGACATTACTTGCAGGCCTTTATAGAAAGTGTCTGTGCCCAGAACTCGTTCAAACATTCGGAACACTGTTGCACTCTGTATTTTTAAATTAACTGCTCAAAAAATACTTAAATTTAACATGTACCTTTCCAAAAGAGATTCCAGTAAAAAGCGAGCTATAATCTTCAGGCCCATTCAACAAAACTTAATGGTAAAGCAGTTGAATAAGTGTCAGAATTGAAAGCCGAATATTCATCAGTTGTGGTCAATAATTCAGACTACACAAAAAGTTTTTACTAACTTGCTAAAAACTTAGAATATTCACCAATTGTTGGTCTGTGTAGTTCAAGGATACTCCTAGAGCAGGGTATGTAAGAAGGGAAGCTGCGCCCTCGATCATAGACAAATCATTCCACCACTTCATAGTAACCAAGTCCCCTAACCACTGAAAATAATTTGATAGTTTGTTTTCAGTAATTAAACGAACTTGATGAGCGAATTCATGAGCTATTGTCTTGCTAACAAGTTGTTTGTCAGCTTGAGTGTGTATGCCAGAATCATAGACAAGATAGTCTTCTTTGAAAGTGACTAAGCCGTAATTTTCCATAGCTCCAACCCAGTCATACCCATAGCCCTTGAATCCAATCATATCCATTTTAGGATAGGATAAGCCATGTCCAGTTTGTTTTCAAATAGAGCCAATGATTTTATTGCTGTCTCAAGAGCCCAGTCAGTTTGATTAATTGCGTCTGAACGAAGCCACACACGAACTAAAAATTTATTTCGTATATACTGTTGTTGTATTGTGACAGAATTGAAATCTTTAATTGTATCTTTTTCACAATCACAAACCCGTATAGTGTTGTTGTTAATTGAAATCATATTTGCCTCGTTGTAAGCAAAATCAGAAACCACTAAAGCTAGTAATAAGATGACATTTTAGGAGTTTCACAAAATGTTGTCATTAGCCAATTGTTATTACTCCTAAAACCTTTTTAATAAGAATAATTTATTGTTTTACCCAAATAGGGCCCTATTTAAGAATCGGGTCCATTTGTGCCTTGGTCCGCCTGTTGATTTTTCGTAGGCAAGGGTAGGCCAGCAGTGTTAGGACGCATTCAAAATGCTTTCTCGATGATTAAAAAAGTAAAATCTACAGGTTTAGTTCGTAAAAACACACGCTGGTTTACCCTTGCCCAACCTTAAAGCCTAAAAACAAACAAAAAATCAACAAGGGGGCTAAGGCAAAAGAATAAACCCGATTCTTCAATAAGGGGCTAAAAGTGCGTACCCAAGAGTATGAGGTTGATTTTCTACTTCTTCCTTGGCATTCGAAATGGCTCTAGTGCCTTTTGGATGTATCACGGTAATGTTCCAAATCGCTTTAAACTCGGGCTCATCAAAGCAGGGCACCATTTGTCTTGCAAAATTTGGCTCAAACTGAGTAGTTGCCAGATACCTTTAACAAAACTTTATAATTGAAGCAGACATCTATGCATTGGGTCAATTAGCTTTTTGTCATTTTAAACCATTCTTGACATCACGCTTTTGATATGCTTTTGTAAAAAGCTTTCAGATAAATTAAAAAAAAGTGAAAACAATTATAAAATGAGTGCTAGATGCTTCACACTCATCTGCTGCGTTAAAAAAATGATGACGCGAATGGAATTTAGCTCAATAGATTTGATAATTAGGGCGTACGAGTCGAGGCCTCGATTTCGAGTTTTGGACTCGAAAAACTGAAAATTTTCGAGTTTCGAGTTCTTTTTTTCGAGTCTCGAGGCTCGATAACATATTCCGAGTCCATTTTTTGAGTCTCGACGCCACGATTAAAATATGTATTGTGTCAGATTCTGAAATTGCCTTGCGAGAAAAAAGTTTCACGTCACCCAGTGTTAACTTTAAATCAAGAATAATTTCTGAATGCCAACATGACTAGCGTATTTATTTTTGCAGGAATGTAGCATTTGAGTTGCTCTTTTAGGATATGTAAAATATTTCCGCTGTCTTTTTTTTTCAGCTCTCGATTTAAACCGAGGGCTGAAAAAAGGAACAAAAGAGAAAAGATACCTGAGGCCAAAGCGAGGGATGACAGCATCAACAGAGAAGAGAGCCGAAATTTTTTTAAACCGAGAGCAGTCGTTTTCTGAGTTTCGAGGCCTCGATTTCGACTTTTGGACTCGAAAACTCGAAAAGTTTCGAGTTTCGGTTCGAGTCGAGGCCTCGAAAATTTTCGAGTCCATTCGAGTCCTCGAGTCGAGGACTCGAAAATATCGAGGCCTCGACAATCCTATTGATAATGCATCATCATAAGCTAACTAAGATCATTTTCAAGTGACCCTTCCACTAGCGAATATTATTACAAATATCAAGATTTAATTTTTAGGGTATTTTTTATCACAACTAAATAGCCACCTTTTATTGCCATTCGCCGTTATATAGAAGGATCGATAGAGACCAAACAAAGTATCAGATATTTGACCAGTGTATGGAATCTAGGTTACAAGCTACTTTTAAATTTATCAAATGCTGTTTTTTACCTTGATATAATACTCTTTGCCAGCTTGCAAGCTTTGATCTAATGTAAACCACACTTTGCTCAATTTCTTCGACAATGTTACATTAATAACATTGATGTTCCAAAAAGATTTATCTACTCTAATTTGTACATTTGAATGTGGTTTAGAAGAGAAATTAAGATTCCATGCATTTAGCTCAATTTGATTAGTTTCTTTTTGAGCCCAGAACTTAATTATTAAGTCAGCTTCAAGGGTAAACACTTTTTCACTGTCCAATGTAATATAGCCGGGCACATAAGTAGCGATACTCAAGTTATACCAAATTGGCCATAGATCTCGGGAGAGTCGGTATTCATTGAGCCTGGAGCTACTTGTTGTCAAATCTGACTATAGGTGTTGTTATTAAGCCAGATTAAGTAGGTGAAACCTCCAGCGACAAATAAAATCACAGCTAAAAGGCCAATTGATAAAACTAAAATGTCACGTTGCTTCATTTGTAATAATGCAATACAAGAGACAACAAATTATTTATGACAACAAATTCTTTAGCAAATTAAACAGATAAGAAAACACATTAATAGATCACTGACAGATTATTTTTTGTCTAAGATTCACTGCAAAAAAGGGTTGTTCACTAAGTTCGCTTATCTTCAAATTTCCGGGTACAAGCTGTTTGATCGCACACAAAATTGATGGCCAGCATATACGAACTAGTTTTAGATCTAAATTTTTTTTAATTTCTCTAGAAATTTGATCACCAAAAAGTATCCCTGAATGTCAGGGCTACATGATATCTATAAAGTGGCAAGATAAGGTGGTGGAGCTCACTGAATTCTAAGATTAAAAAATAGTAAGAAAAAATAGTTTTGCTGATGAAATTTTCGCCAATCGCATCTTTTTTGCCAACAGCTCATCTCACTGGCTACAAAATGAGTGGTAATTTGTCTGTCGAAGAATCAAAATTACTTGAGAAAAGAAGTTATTGGCGAAAATATACCGTTGGCGAAAGTTTCCTTGGCGATATGATTACGCACCGCAAAATGTACGGTTTTTCCTGACTGTGACCGAAAGTGTATACCAAAAAACCAATACGAAATCGGTCCAAAAAATTAAGCAAAAAGTCTTGTCTAAAAGTCGTTCCAGTTTTCTAGTCGATTTTTGGTTGGAAAAGTGGACCGAAAATTGCTAATACGCCAAATACATGAATGCTGCTTGATGACTGAAATAAAAAAATGATTTTGAAGTCTGACCACAAAAAGCTATTTAAAAGAGCAATAACCGTCTCTTGGCTGTGTGCAGACTCTGACACTTTAGTATTTTATTTAAACAATTCCTGACCAACTCACTGCTAGAGTCAATATGGGCAATGCAGCAAGCTGAAAAGTCTTTATCTATCAAGCATATAGCTTTCGTAATTAATTACAGGCTGGATTGCTCCACTTAACACACCGCCTCCCAAGCGTAGTAATTGCCCGAATCGACTCAGAATTTCTCGCTGAACACGATAATGCAAAAAAATTTGAAAAAAAGTTGGTATGAGATGGCGAAAACCCTCTTGAAAGTAGGCCGTTTTCGGTCACCCTCAACCACCTAAAATTTTGAGAAATTTAGATGGTAGTCACCAAAATTTCTATTTCACCTAGGCGCAAAACCACTCAAAATATTAAGCTGGATCAGAGCTATCTATTGAGCCCAAACTTGCATCAGAGTGACCATTTTTTCACAGAGAATTTACGATTTTCCTCAAAGATCCAGTTTCTGAATATCCCTGTTTCGACACTAAAATGGCTAGAACTCTGCCTACAAATCATTCTAGCTAAATGATCATAGAAATGAAATAGCAAAATCTTGCGGTTATTTTGGCACTAAAAACAGCAATAGTTTATTATAAAATTGAGACAAACTATGCAAAATCAATATATAAGTTGTAGCGCAACTTTATATAACTTTATTCCCGCTTAAAAAAACTTCAATTCTGACACCGAATTCGTGTTCAGCGTAGTCGATTTGCATGTGAAACTGCTCTTGAAGTTGAAAAGTCACTGTCAAATTCCGAATTCCGCTCAAGACAAAAAATATTCAAATTTTAAATTTAAATGTTTTTCAATCCTGAAAGCCATTGTGGAGAAGATTGTGTTGAAGCACAGCACGAAATTTTCCACATACAGTGAAGTAAATAGTTTTATTCTTAAATTATAAGAAACTCAGATAAACAAAGAATTGGTCAATCAATACAAACATCCATATTTAATTGTGAGATACTGAAAACAAAAGTTAACCACGGCTTTTTAAGCCACTCCATTTGGCTTTTTGAAACTTTTTTGCGGAAAATTAAAACTCCTCAAATTTGACTAGAAAAACGTATTCAGACATAAGATAGCCCTTAAGTTTTTCTAAATTCTGTATTTAAACAATTCGATCTGTATTATCTAAAAATAAATGGACACCCCAAAAGTTCGTTGCCCAGCTGGGTCCGACACCTTTTTAGACCAATTTGAATATTTTTGTTGCTTCTGTTTTGCCAGTCTGGTCGCAAATTAAGGAAAGATGCCAATTTTGCCGATCGTTTTTCGAAATCAAAAAGTTTTTGTGCCGAAAAGCAAAACCTCGATAAACGGACACCCTATTTCTGAAATAAGCTTCTGCAAAATCGGAATCCTTGTGATATTCGGTACTGGACTGTTAAAACAGACCGACAAGACATTCAAAAATTGGTCTAAAAAGTGTCCGACCCAGCTAGGAACAAACTTTTGGGGGTGTCCGTTCATCCGAGTTCACTGTATGTCATTCTCAAAAAATTATTTGTTACATAAATGTTTTACAAAAAACAACAAAAGCAGAAATCAACACTTGATAATAAACAAGTTTATACATACAATGTAGACAAGCCTCACTTGCAAACATCACACTGATTTTTTTGCCTAAAGAGATTAGCAAAAAGCAGTTTTATCAAAGACAACATAGGACAAGCAATGTAGGTAACAAGTATGATCAGCAGCAGCAGACTACCTTAAGAAGGAAACGAGTAACAATACTTGTCAAACAAACAAAGTAGCTGAGTGAGTGACAACAATTACTAAGGGTGGTTAGAGTGTGCACACATATTTAGTGCATCACCTCTTCCGAGTCTAAATAGCCAAGCACAGTTCACAAATCACAAACTGACCAATCGATCAGCCAACATCCTCCATTGTGTTTCTAACACACAGTTCATGAACAGACATCATTTATCTTTGCAATTAGTTTTTATGTTGAACTCAGGGCACTGTTCTTGTTGAGAAAGCACACCCCCCCCCCAAACATCAAAAAATTCTGCCTTGGTCCCCCGGTTGTTTTTATGAAAATTAAGGATTACCGTATATTCTCGATTAGAAGGCCCTCTCTAATAGAAGGCCCCCTTGAGGACCTATATATCAGCATAGAAAAAGAAATTCGCAAATCTTTTTTCGCGTTTTCTTAGTTAGCACGAGCTCACCTGATTCCACTTTAAAATTTTAGTTGAGCACCCAAAAATCTCATAATCGAAATATTTTTTTTTCCGACTTTTTTAGGGTTGAAAAATAGAAGGCCCGGGCTTCTTATAGAGAATATACGGTAGGTTTAGGCAAGAGTTGGCAGCCAGCTTATGTTAAGACTGACTGAAACTCATGTTTGAGCCTTTACTAACATACGCTGACCAACTTTTGATAGGCCTAATCGTAAAAAATAAATTACCAAAACAGCAGGATTTTTTTTGATGTTTTGAGGGGTCTCAACAAGAACAGTGCCGAACTCAGCTCGTTGCATTTTTGTTTAATAATTTTGTGTGAAACTAAATAAAAAAGCCTTTAAAAGGTCCAATTTGTGTTCTAAAAAAAGATTTGGGGGCTAAAATACAAACAAGTTTGACCATTCCCTATTCTTGACCAATGGAAGACTATTGTTGAAGAGTGGAGGTGATTATCCTCTTCCCATTCTTCCAGCTGCTTATTTCCTATCGGCCAATTCGCTTTGTTTTTGGGTAAACAAAGCAGTCTTTAGTGCGCATCACCAGAAAGATGAACCATTGATTTTTCTTACTTTTATTTCATTTTCCTGCTATTTTGGAAATGATTAGCTAGATGATCTTATCCAAACCTCATATATGAAAAAATAAAAATATTATCAAATGTTTAAAAAATTGAGTAAATGAGTGCATAAATCAAGCTCATGGTCATGTCTACTTATTTTCCGGTTCCTTTTTTATTGTTTTTGTTTGTTGTTCTTGTCGCTTTGTCACCTTAACAATAAGATACTTGATAGCCTGCGTTATCTACTTGCTAACATGTCCACGAACATTGAGCAAAGCATGTTTTTTGGCGAGTTATTAGCCGCACTGTTCTGTAATTATATATTTATTGATTTTTTATTTTTAAGTAGCTTAGCGTTTACGATAAGATTACCGTATTTCCTCTAATAAGCGCCCGGGGCACTTATTAGAAACCTGCAATTTTTTCAAACTTTGAGTTGTCTGAAACCTCTGTATTTTATTCACTGTTTGAACTGTGTAAAAAGTACCTGTTAAATTTTTCAAATCCCTCGCAGGCCCTTTTACACAGCTCAAACAATAAACAAAAACAGAAATTTCAGACCACTTGAAGTTAGGGGGGGGGGGTTTGGTCGCTTATTAGAGCGGGAGCGCTTATTAGAGGAAATACGATACGATCAATTTAATTACATTTAGAATCGTTGGAATATCATGTAACACGCCTCAAAATAACCTTTTTTTTATTTCTGACTTTAGGGGGAGGGGGGGGGATAGGCACTATTTTTCAGTGTTGACCAAAATTGATCATCCTGAGTCAGGATTTGCAGTGACCTTTTCTGACCAATTAACTGTGAAATTTCTAGTATGTTGCTCGAGAAATTTCACAGTTAATTAGTCACTGCAAATACTGACTCAGGATCAACACGTGCTCATCCTGAGTCAGGATGAGCAGTTTTGTCAACACTGAAACTTTAAAAATTGGGTCGAAAAAGCCAGACGATAAACCTTTTACCTGAATCTTACTCGAATTCAATTTCCGTTAAAAGTTGGTCTCAAAGCCAATTATTGGTGCCCTGGCCTCAAAATGACCAAACAGCAAATTTTAGATTGTAAATTAACGCAAAATGAAAAAGTTTTTGTTGAAAATCATATTGCACAATAAATTCATTAATTTTGTTCATCAGCTTGTTAGTTAGTATTTTATAGCCTTTATTTTCGAGCAATTAAGAAAATGAGCAGGCGGGTCACACTCTTCCTTATTTACACCTTTATCGTCGTTTCTTTTCTACTGCAACAGACATCAAGCACTGAATCAAGTTCACATTCTCAGTCCTACTATAATGAAACAACATTCAACTCACTCACGAGCAGCATTCCCAACAATTTGACCGTCGCAAATGATGACAGTAGCTTCTTATCGGCTATGCAAAAGCTTATTTTTGGCAACGAGTCCAAAGTAAAATCATTTATTTTCATTGCATTTGCAAACCTTTTGCAATAATTTTCTTCAGAACTTTTTCAAAAATCTGTCCAATTCCAAGCTGCCTGGTCTAGCATTAGCTGCAGCGGAGTCAGCAGTATCTGCTGCACATCATAGCTCAGCTCCCTACTCATTAGGAGGAGCAGGGCCTCCTGCTTTGATACCGGACAATACTCACCACTATCATTACCAAGGAGTGTCCCCCAATGTGCCTGCTTATGGAAGAAGTTATCCCACACAATATTTGGCCGGTCAGTAGAAATTTTAAAAATTTTACTTTTTAAGCTAAATTTGTGTAATTTCAAGGAAGCGCTACGACAAGCCCTGCACATTACCACAACAAATTGGAACTGGTCCTTACAGAATACCTCGCTGGTGATTTTTCGTAACTTTTTTTTGGCGAAATTATTTACGCCCATCGATATAGGATTAAGATTTCGATTGAACTTTCTCACACAAACATTTAATTTTTTAGGCACTATAATCCAGCTAGAACCCGTTGTGAGCTGTTCTATTGGTCTGGTTGTTGCGGCAACGCTAACAATTTCCAGACCCATCAGGAGTGCGAGCAACAATGCGAGCAAGCAGGTTAGCTATATTAACAGCTTTTTTTTTGTTTTTTGTGCATTTTTATTAGTTGAAACCTGAAAAGTAGATTTTTATTTCAAATTCTGTTTCTTTTTTAGTTGCTTAGTTTTCCAGTTTTGTTGTTCAGGTAGCTCCCAAAAACCTAACACCGTAGTTTATGTGCCGTTTACGCTAACTTTCACTATGCGCCCCACTGGCTCTCCTAATCCAATTGGAGGTTCCTCAGGCATTTCTGGTCCAGCTGGTATCCCAGCTACAGAAATAAGTGGAGATCTGGTTCCTACAGCTAACTCAGCAGGAATGTCCAATGAAATTAGCAGCTCTGGGGATATACAAGAAGGCAACTGGCTTCCTCCCTCAAATCCCAACAGTTTAAACGAACTGACTTCAACACAATACAAACCTGAGCCGTTGGCTGAAAGAAGCTATCCAGGACTTTCTGTGCAGCCAGCTCCTGCCAGTCTACTGCCAGCTAAAGGTTGTTTTTGCTAGGGTTGTTGAAATAGTTTTTTAGTTGAGAGTCTGGTGACCGGGTGTCTAACCTTTTTGGTGTTTTCAAGACTTAAATTTTCAAAACTCGGCCTAAAAATTGAAACCGTATGCGCTCTACTACACCGTATTCTCTCTATTAGTTCCACATGTAGGATTATTTTTCAATCGTCCGAAAATCGGAAAAATTTAGGGTCGATCTCGAGATTTTTGGTGAAAATTCAAAATCTAAAGAGCGGAATCACTAGAGCTCGTGGGAGTTAAGAAAATGCAATAGACAGCTTTGTTAAATTTTTCTCTGAGCTGAGATACAGGTCCTCAAAGTTGGGGGTGTGGGTTAATAGAGAGTGTGGAACTAATAGAGAGAATACGGTAGTCTGCTTTCTACCTTAGGATCTTTATCTCAGAGAAGAGTAATTTTTTTTGTTTTCTTCACGACTCTTCACGACTTCTACCGGGTCCGCTTTTTATTTTAGTTTACACGTGAAAATCTCGAGATTAAATATTTACAAACTAATTAAATAGTCTAATATTGTGGTGTTGAAATGAACTGTCATAACTGTTTTTGGGAATTTCAGGATGTATGATTGCTGTGCCCTATAACAATTAACTGACCCCAATTTCAGCTGTGTGCGAGCAAGATCTAGACAGTGGTCATGGAGCTAGTGACCATACCAGATACTACTTCAATCCAAACACCAAACTATGTGAAGAGTTTCAGTTTCGAGGCAATGGCGGCAATCTTAACAATTTCCTGGATTTGGATGAGTGTCAGAGAAGTTGCAGAGGTTTTTAGTTCATTTCTTTTGTTTTTTCAAAGCATTTGCTTGCTGTTTTTTATGATTTGTTAAAACTAACACAGTTTTTTCTTCTTGAAATATTGATTTTCAATGCCTGAGTTTACAGAATCTCCCAATCCATGTGCTTACGGCACAATGCCCCAACCAGTTCAGTGTCAACCAGGCTCAGTTATGAGTTCCACTTGTACTGGGCAACAATTTTGTCACGTGGGTGCTACCCCACTACTACTATTTGCTGCAATAAACCAGGTAAAAGTTGAAAATGGGTGACTAAAATAGTAACAATTTTAGCCCTAATTGATCCCTGCATCCAACCACTGAACATCGGAATTGGAAACGCTAATCTTCAAAGATTTTACTACAATCCCCAGCTCAGCAGTGCCAAAGCTATGTCTACAAAGGGCTACAGGGGAATGAGAACAATTTCTTAACTCAGATGGACTGCGAGAATGTTTGCCAAGGTTGACTATCATACATTACCTAATTAGACTGAGCAGAACTACTTTTAAACTTTTCAGTAAACCCATGTTCCAGAGGCACCCCCTATCGCAGCACTATGGGCACCTTGTTTTGCTCATCGCTGAGTGTGTGCCCAGCTGGATATTTCTGCCATATTGGTGCCAACACAAAGACTAGTGTTTGTTGTCAAGCTTTAGGTGGGTATCTTGCAATTTTTTGGTACATTTTAACAACCCATTAACCATGTTTTATCATAAGTTTACCGTCTTTGGCATCTGCAATAAAACCAAAAAGAATTTCTTTGGAAAATTTTTGCCTACTTATGCATATCAGAATCCAATTATTTAGATACTTTCAAAAAATTAAAGTTTTTACGTAAAAAACCCTCACAAACTGTCTTTTTACATAAATTTGACGGCTCATAACCAAATACTATGCAATCAATAATAATTGCGCGGCGCTTTTTTACACAAGATCTCACAAACAATTAACCGTGAAACTAAAACTGCTTAAAAATAACTGAACTAAATAAGTTCAACTAACTCACTACTAAACCGATTTGCAGGCGGAGACCCATGTGGTCAACCCATGGACCAAGGACAAGGCACAGCCCAGCTGGCTAGATGGTATTGGAGTCAACAGCTTCAATGCTGTCAACCATTTGTCTATGCCGGAGAGAAAGGAACTCAAAATAACTTTTGTCCAAAGAAGACTGCGAGCGGTTCTGCTATGGTTAATTCATTAATAACAATCGAAATTTTAATTGCTTGTAACTAAATCAAATCGACTTATTCATTCCAATTTCATATATTGGAGGCTTTGAAATAATTTATGATTCGGTGACTTGAAAAAGTATCGCTCTGTTTTTTTTAAATAAATTAACTTTTTCAGTAGAAGTGAATCCTGCAAATTACCTATCCAAATGCCGTTAGTGCAGTGTGTGCCTGGTCCTGAAACTTGTGGGGGTCGTAGAGACCTGTGGTGCCATATTGGCGCTACACAGCAGACCACTGTGTGTTGTCCTGCAGGTAGTCTTTATTATTATCACAATCAAAATGCTTCGTTGATAACATGTGCTCAGAAGCCATAAACCGATGCTCTCAGCCCATGGAACAAGGAGTGGGAAATGCCAAACTAGAAAGATGGTTTTACAACTCTCAAATGGGACAGTGTCAAGCCTTTAGTTACGCTGGTCTTAAAGGCAACCAAAACAACTTTATGACCAGGATGAGTGCGAATTTAGCTGTTTGCCAAATCCCTGTCCTTCTGGTACGTTTTTCAAGGAAAATAAAAAAACTTTGTGAATGCAAAAAACTCAGGTCGTCCAGCCCTTAATTCAGATGGCCGAGCTCAAAGCTGTGCAGTTAGTGCTAGTCTCAGCACTTGTCCTATGAATCACTGGTGCCATATTGGAGTGGACACGACTACCACTGTATGCTGCCCTGATGGTCAGTAGATATTCGTTTTTTTAAATTAGATTGTTGACAGTGGACACAGGGTAGGATGGATGAAAATGGGTATAAAAAGGGTCTGAAAAAGTTTAAGTTTAAAAAAGCTTCTCTAAATTGCACAAAGAAAAAATAAAATTATTGATTAAAGGGAGGGTGCATGTTGCGTAGGATTTTTGACCATCATTATTTTCTCTCTTAACTGTATCTTTTATAGCTAATGACTCATCTGCTAAAACCTTCCTTAGCCAGTTTTTCACAGAGTAACCCAAAACGTTATCAGAATAAAGATATCCTTGAAAAAATCTCATGAAAAATACAAAAATTAACCCAAACATTTATACCGTAGTTCCCTCACATACTCTTTTCACATTCAAAATCACGTTTTTTTTCATTGTGTTTTTGGCTGACTTTCCTGGACAGCTGGTAGGGAATTTACCGCTAAGACAGTAGCTTAGACAATAGGCTACATTTTGAGTTGTAATTTGCCCAATAACTGTCTAGAAAAAGTAAACGAAAATGAAAAGCCATATCACAGGAATGTTAAAGAGGCACGCGAGGGAAATAAGGTATGAATATTTAGCCCAATTTTTGTGGTTTTCATGAAATTTTTCAAAATCATGCTTATTCTGATAATATTTTTGGATTTTTTTCGCAAAAAGTTGGCCAAGAAATGTACTTACAGATGAGTCTTTAGCTATAGAAAAGGATGAGAAAATAAAGAACAATGGTCAAAAATCCCACGTGACATGCACCCCCCTCCCTTCTATAGAAATTTTATACGTTTGAGGTATTGCAATGGTGAAAGAACAGTTCATCCTGTTAAAAAATAAAATATTTCTAGACTTTTTGGTATTTGGGCTTACTAGTACGTCACTGTATTTAGCTTCTCCAAATCCCTGCCAACTACCAATGTCTTCCGGCGAAGGTGCAGCAAATTTAGAGAGATTCCACTACGACCAAGCTACTAAAACATGCAAACCATTCACTTACAAAGGCCTGAAAGGAAATCAAAACAACTACTTGTCTTTAGTATTTCAATTCCTTAGGCTTTTTTCTATTATATTTATATATTCATTGCAGAGAGCATGTCAATTGGCCTGCCAACCTCTGGATAACCCTTGTATAGGTCAGCCAGCAACCAGTTCCTCGGGCCAAGTGCTCTTCTGTTCGTCTACTAATAAAGACACATGTCCTGTCAACTTTTGGTGCCATTTGGGCGCTAATCCAGAGACCACTGTTTGCTGTCCAGGAGGTGGGTGGTCACTTATTTGTTGTTGGAAGTAATAATGAACTAATCTAGCCACGAACCCCTGTTCCGTTCCCTTAGCTCCAGGTACTGGCAATGCTGGTCTAGCCAGATGGTACTACAATCCGGATGACAGAGAATGTGTCTCTTTCCAATACAATGGCAAAAGGGGCAATCAGAACAACTTTTTATCGCAGACAGAGTGTCAGAGGACTTGTCCAGGCATGTTGTTAACTGCAAAACAGAAACTTTTTAATGGGACTTGATGTTTGTAGAGCAGCTGTGCCTTTTATCCATCGACAGAGGGGCTTGTAGTGGTCGACAAACAAGATATGCCTTCAATAGACAAACCGTATTTATATTATTTCAATAGTTTCAATTATACTAGCTCGTGTTTAGGGTCAATGCGTGGCCTTTGAATACACTGGTTGTGGAGGTGAACATTTAGTACGAGTTCTTTGATTTTGATTTTGAATTTGTTTTAGGAAACTTGAACAACTTCTTGACAATGGCTGATTGTACTTCTACTTGCGGAGCTGTAGGGTTTTAAAAATTTAGAGTTGGATTATTGTATTGTATATTTTGTCAATAAATATGTTTTGCTTTTTGTAAAGTAGATAAAATATTTTCTTTATGCACTTAACTCTCGATACAATGACACCCCGAAAAGATTTTATCCACCGATTCCTTTGCCTTTATTTCTATCTTTACTTTGCCAGTTCTCAAAGTTCAAAATAAGCGCCCCCACTAGGCAAAGGTCGAAAATAGCTCCTCGCGGCGCTTTTTCATACAGAATACGGTAAATATGGTTTATAGAACCTTGTTGGTTGTATAAATTTAATGACTCTGTCCATAGTCGGCGTCAACTGTTAGGGTCAACTTTTTCTTAGATTAAAAAAATGTCAATATTTCTCTTTAAATTTTTGTATTTTGATGTTTATGACCCTGGGTTAACTTAAGAGTCAACATTTGCTAAAAAAATTAAAGAGAAGATTTCATATTTCTGTTAAAGCCATCTTGTAGAGCTCAAAAACTTGAGTAGGGTCATAAATATCATATCATATTTGGAAGTTTTCATCAAAAAGTGATATTCAAGCACTTTAAAAAAAGTTGACCCTTAAAAAGTTGAGAGGTCAACTCGACTATGAACAGAGCCAATAACAAAGGTACTTGAAATTGTTTGCTGAACAACCGCATTTTCCTCTAAAAAGTTCGTTACACCATAAATAAATCAGTTTTGAAAGGTACTGTAGCGGGGTATACACTGGCTGAACTGTTAGTCTTTTTGATCAAACCATCTTTATTGGAAGCGCTGTGACTGCAAACTTCTTTTCTCGCACTGTCACTTCCAAAAATGCGAACACCTTAAACTTATTTATTATTTTTCAAATATATAAAATTTAAAAAAAAACCTCTATGAAGCAGTAAGCAGTGATGGTAGGCCAAGTCATGAGCCAGTGAAAGATACTCCTCAAAAATCCAGTTCCATCCTTTTGACTGCCTGGAAACACGGCTTCTGCTAGGTGATTGACTAGGAATACACAAAAGAACCAAAAGTACTGGAGGGCAAACATTCCGAGCAGAATCCAATGGAAAATAGTTTCATTAGGCAAAAATAGACCTCTAGTAGGGTGGTTGACTAGAGTAAGCATTTCTATGGTCTAAAATATTCTACTTTTCTATAAAAGAAATTTATCAAACAGCTCACAGCAATAGGTGCTACAATAGAGTAAATAGAGCCTATGCACAACACAAATCCGTAATAAAATATAAACCTAAAAACTTTTGGATAATTTTTTTAAGTCTGAACGAGAGCGAATTTACCTTAATGCCCACATTAGTGAAACTCCAAAAGGCAACTTTTTAGATTTAATCATAAAATAATGGAACACCTCAGCCGCCCCAATAGTCCAACGACGGATTTGGCGGGCCCATTCATACAGCTCATTTATATAGTTTGAGCCTGTAGGAAAATTACATTTAGAAAGTAGTTATTTTTAATTTTAAAAACCAACCGCTGGTTGGACCACTCAAAGTAGCCACTGGAATCACCCTGATAATACACTTTTGCCCCACTGCACAGGTCCACCGAATTAAGGCTATAATATCGTCCATCTATAAAATTAATCGTAATTGGACTGAATGGTTATTAGTAAAAGTAATTGCTCTACCTGATATCCCGGGTGGGTGTATTCTCCGTCTTCAAACAACTTCAAAATCAGTGAAAAGACAGACATTGTGTTGATATTCCATGGAATTAAATAGCCCATCATAAAAAATGACCGCAACAATCCAGTGACTCTTACAAAAAAGGGAGATTTGTCCAAATTAATGCAATAGAAAAGAGGTGATTGCCACACTGTTCTATTTCGCTGCTAAAATATCATATTTATAGGTAGAGACACCGATTTGCCTTTTTGCTATATTGCGATGCGATATATTTCACCTACCGAGGCTTGCGATGCGATACGAGATATTTTGAAAAACCTACGTGCGATATTGCAATGCGATATTTTTTGATCTAATTTAATGCGAGCGAGCGATATTTGCGATGCGATATATCGCTCGTCGGTGTCTCTATTTAGAAGGTTTTTATGATTTTCGAAAAAAGAGCCCTCATAGAAGATTTGAGCAGTCAGTTAGCTATATGGATAAAGTCCTTGCCGGCAATTTCGACAATTTATAAGTATATTTGTATATTATAATATTTTTAGAAAATTTCGTCCGACAAACTCTAATATTTTTCCTATTTTTCTGGTAGCCTTAATCTTTGAGCAAAATATGAAGGGACGAATATGACCATAGCAAGAATGAATGTGACCCGAACAGGCTTAAGACTTATGACTAGTCTATTCTAAGTTCTGTTTGTAGTTATTGCTTACATTTGGATCAGTTTTCCAGTAGTCTTCCTCAAGTGCATCAAAATAGCGCTCCCCGAAAACAGTGTCACAATCTCCAGTAGTGACCAGAACAGCTATAGATGAGTTGATGACATTTTCTGCCCTTAGCTTCTTGACTGAAGCCCTGGCAGAGTAATTGAAATTAGAACATTTTCCTGGAATGTCTCCTAAACACGTTGCTGATAAGCATATTCTCATTAATTTGTAATGTAAAGTGAAAGTCTGCTTTTTTATAACAATGCATTTCGGTCGAAAAAATTACACAGTAGCAAATTTGACAATGAATTTGTTTCTTTTTTGAAATACGAATAGCATATAAAGAAACTTCAGCTTTCACTTTTAGTTGCGAAATATAAACAACTTAAAGATAAACTTACCAGGCAAATTTGTTGGGTGAATAGTAACAATAATCGCTCGAGTTTAGAAGAGAACAGATCATGTAATTCTTGAGATTTCTTAAAATATTCATTAAAATAATAGAAGTACAGTCTACTCTCTACATAATGTCTTTCAAGAGACCTGCCAAAACAGGACACTGTGAGGAGAGGATGTTATATAGAGAGTTGGGCGTCCGTTAATGTGCCCGTTATGTGATACACACATTTGTTTCGGTGTCCGTTATTAGTTCGGACATCTATACTATTGTCCTCCGCAGACAGTGCCGTGTGCAGGAATTCTGCAAGAAGGGGGAACCAGGCCATTTTAGACCATTTTACCGACACTGTTTAAAAAAAATCTGACGATGGGCACTGATAAAGAAAAAAATATGACAGGGCGGGGGTTTCACGTCGGAAGCTGTGTCCAGCCAAATTGGGACGTTATGTATATAGTCGTTATATGGAGGTGTCATACGGCGCTGGTGCAGAAACCGGTGCAAATTTTGCCTTGGTCCTCCTGTTGATTTTTTAATGTTATCATGGTGATTGAGGGTGATTAAAATAGAATTAAAAAACAACAGTGGGACCAAGGCAAAATTTGCATCGGATTCTACACTGGCACCATATAGAGGCAGTTGTTCATACAGTTAGTCAGACCAACCAAACGAGTTTTGCTGGGACGTTATAAGGAGAGGGACGTTATATAGAGAGTCGTTATGTAGAGAGGCGACTGTAGTTGAATTTTTTAAAAGAAAGCTTACCCCGTCTTTGTCAGGCGTGCCTTCTTCCAAACCTACAAAGGCACTAATTTTAAGTATAGCATCAGGCTGTGAAGCAATACTATTCAGTGTATCAATCATCAAAGCTAGAGGCTCTTTGTAAAATGAAATTCCGACCAAGTGTTTCACCACTTTTTCTGAAGGGTTCAGCTAAAAAAATTAACATTCTTACAAGAGTTGAGTGTGCCTAAAACTTTTGAATCTTTTCTCGATCGCAATCACAGCTTTGTAGCACTGGTGGCTTTTTCGGCAAAGGTGCGCGCATAAATATAGCTGATATTCTGACTAAATTTTAGATAGTAACCTACTTAGTACTGGCTTTACTCAAAAACTAATAAAAAATTATTCTAAGCTAACAGTTATTATAAAACATATACAGTTAAAACTCGATCTAACGAAACTCGAGACAACGAATAGTTCATGTCGGAAGTTCGTTCCCCCCTAGGGTCCGACAATTTTTTTACTTTCATTTTTTTAATTTTGCCAGTTCTGTTTTGATAGTCTTGTCCCAAATATAGCAAAGATTCTGATTTCGCCGATCATTTTTCGGAAATCCAAAAATATCTCTCTAAAAAAGCAAAACTCCATTTAACGAAAAACCTGTTTTTTCATCAATTTATTTTTTATTTTTTACAGAAAAGATTTGAATTTCCAAAAATGATTGGCATAATCGGAATCCTTATAATATGTGGGACCAGATTGTCAAAACAAAACTAGTAAACGCTTGAAAAAGTGGGTGTAAAAAAGGTCACAAACGCGTTAACTTGGTCGGTTCTTTGAGTTTCGATAAATCGAGTTTCAACTGTAGCGCATTGTTCAAACGACAATAAACTTGAAAATACTATAATAATCCAACCTTTTTAAAATCAGTAGTGTGCTTAGCATATCTCCTCAGTTTGACCAGTATCCTTATATTGTTCACCAGTGCAACAAACCAAAAAATGCAGCACAAAAATAACTGCCAAGACTATCTCTATACAAGCTATTCTAGTTTCAGCAATTAATGGTATCCATACAGGTGATGTCAAAAACAGTAAAATTAGGAAGGTAAATAAAAGGTTCCAGCGGATATATTTATTAGCTGGTTTGGCTAGGCGTCCTCGATAAGTTGAAAGCCTGGACTTTTTGAATGTTAAAATGTTATTTCAAAAAAAACGTGAGTTTTTTTAAAACTGTTTACCTGTTGCGTGAAAAATTAGCAATTTTTGAGATCTAGTTTTCCAACTCGAAACTCGACCCGAATTATCAAAAGTGGAAGATTTAGCCTTCTTAGCTTTTATCGGAATGGATTTGGCGTTTCCATTGGCTTTTTGAACCTCTTCCATGACTAATACCTCACAAGTATGACAATAAAAACAAATAAAATTGCTCAGTGATTACAAAAAAGGTTGATTGCACCCAGTTGGATTTTAATTGTACTGAGCAGAACTCTAACAGCCTTTTATATATGATTTTTTTATACGAGACAAAGCTGTGTTAAAATTTTCTTCCTGATCTCTAGTTTGTATTTCGAATCAAGTAGAATGGCCATCATTTCAACTAGGATCGCCTTAACCACCCCATATGCAACACCTTTGAAAATGAACGGAAAGAGTACCCCACCTTTGTTTACTTTTCTCACTTTTTTTTAAATTGGCTTACATCAACTTGTGAAAGTGGCAAACAATTTCTCAAATATTGTTTTCAATCGCGATCTTTTTTGTGTTTAAGCGTCTGTCTCACTTTAGTAAACAGATTCCAAAAAAATACGAAAGTTCATAAAAATGAAAGAAGTTTTTAGTATTAGATAAGTTGAGTAAAAAGTGATTTTGATCACAATTTTTCAAATTTTTTATAGCTTGATGGCAAAGCTTATTTATTGCATTTGTGCACGTCATCAGGTCTGTTTGCTAATTTTTCTTTAAATATAATTTTTAGGCTATTTTAAGCCGACAGCTGAAAAAAAAGGAACAAAAGAGAGAAGATACCTAAGGCCAGAGCGAAGTATGACTCTAATTGCATTTTAGGTTATTTTTAAAGCAAACTTATAAGTGTTTTATTTATTTATATTATATATTTTATGTATTATTTTGTTGTGAGTATTTACTACTATGAAATGTGTTCAGGGTCGAATAAGATAACACATATTATTATACAGTATACAGCACTGAGCTACTGTATACAATAGGAACTTTTTGTACTTGTATTCAGCGGAACCAAGCCAAGCCGAAAGGGAATCAAAAAGTATTTTTTGAAGATAGGAATAAAAGAAAAAGACGACATATTTGACGGGTTAACCACCCACTTTATTTTTAAAACTGTTGCATTTTTTTACTTTGCGGTAATAAAATTTTGAATTTTGTCATTATAACACTAATAATTTAAAAGTATTCAATTTCAATTATTTTATTGCAAAATCTTTTTATAAATTTATGTGAAAATTGAAAAACAGTGTCAAGTTATTATGTCTTTGAGCAAGGGCAAACACTTATTTACACCAGTCTCTGAGCTAGTTGGACACAGAGGAAAATCGTCTTTTGAAATCTTGTCAAAAATTTTCACAGGAGATGTTCCGTTACATACTGCCAAACATTTTCTAAAACATTTATAATTTAGATTTTCTTAAAGTGATTGAGTAATGTTTAAAAGAAGTAAACCTAAAAAATCTAATTTTTAGTTTACTTTCTACAAAACATTATATTCGTTGCTTACAGGATCCTAGATTTCTAATGAGTGTAAATCTCTATATAGTATTTGGGTCGGGTGGGTGGGTATGTGGGTCACACTTTTAAAAATTATCAAAAACAACTTTTTTCGACTTCGAATATCATTTTGAGTTTTACACTGGTGAAAACTAGAGAATCTCAGCTACAAAAAAAAGTATTAACCAGTAAGGTTAGAAAAGTGTATGGGGTCGAACTGGCCCGGACAAGCTCTCAACTCAGTGGTTTTTCAGGTGGACTTTTTCCTATTTTTTAACTTCAGACCCAATTTTGAGCCACTTTTATAGAGAAAGTCGGCGTTGATGTTTTATAATGGTATTCTCAGCTACAAAATAAGCTATCAAACGGTGGATTTTTTAAAAGTGTGAAGGTTAACGGGGGCTGGGACAACTTCTCACGTTCTCAAAGAATCTGGAGTAGGATAGGCGAAGATAGGCGAGGATAGGCAAGGGTAGGCGATGGTAGGCGAGGATATGCGAGGGTAGGCGATGGTAGGCGAGGATAGGCGATGGTAGGCGAGGTAGAGTAGGTTGATTAACAAGCAGGGTGGATGATCTGCCATAACCATCAACGCACTCGAAAGATTAATCTGCCTGAACTACTAATCTAAATGAACTACTGATGTTCCCGAACAACAAGAATAGTGTCCGAATAACCAATGTTCCCGCACAGCATAGGCGCCTGCAAACCCTAGTGTATCTATATTTACTCTTAAAGACTAAAAGCGCATACACAATGAGGAGGCTGTTCGCGGATGCTAAGACAGACTACTCACTAAGAATATGGGATACAGAATCATCGCTTTCTTAATTTTGCCCCGAAATTATTCAGTTGATGCATTTTTTTTGGTTTCCAGTTTCTTATATTGCTTCTGAAATCATATACCGTATTTCCTCTAATAAGGCGGCCGCCGCCTTATTTTTCAACCTCCCTCCAGCAGGCCGCCTTATTGGAGCAGGCCGCCTTATATTTCAAACATCCTTTCATCAAAATTTGTTTAAATTCTCTAACAACAAATTTTGAACTAAGAGGTAATAACAACAGTCATAACAATGAAGGATAAAAAATCTTAGACTAGGATGTGACCAATTCCAATCGAAAAGTATGAAAATAAGGATTCGGCGCATTTAAAACAATTTTGAATATGAATAAAATTTTTGGGGGCCGCCTTATTAGAGCAGGCCGCCTTATTTTTCAACCTCACTCCTGAGGGCCGCCTTATTAGAGCGGGCCGCCTTTTTAGAGCAGGTCGCCTTATTAGAGGAAATACGGTAGTTGAGGTTTAGGACTTAGGCTAACAAATGAGCCAATGACCAAGTAAACATTTCTTCAAATTTTCAGATAAAATTTTAAGAATTTGCTTGAGAATCGTAACTCGAATCGAGTGCGGATTCTTGTACGAATTTTTTTTACATCTATTTTATTAATAGGTGTCCCTGAATTTTACACGTTAGCTACAAGATGGCTCCAAAAAAATAATTTTTGAAAAATTTAAAAAAAGTTATAGCCATTTTTGAGTGTAAAGTCTGGTTTATAATTGACAAAAAGCATTCTCATTGTAAAGTCAGCTTAAGCTAGGATGTTTAACAATCTTAAATAATGGATATATGCATTTTTTAAGTCCCCAATTTTTGCCTTATCTGGTTCAAAATATTTTTATTGTAAGATCGTTTTCCAGTATTTCAGCTATCCAGTTACAGTCGACTCTCGATTAAAGGACACTTTTGATTTAAGGAAACGAAAATTTCATTGGTTAGTCCTGACTAAAATTAGACGCAACCACTTCACGATCATACTTGGACACGCAAAAAAAAGAGCGGCAGCGGCGGCGGCGAGCGGCGGGCTGCCAGAAAAACAGCGGCAGCGGCAGAAAAAGCGGCGGCGGCGGCGGAAGGGCTAAAAAGCAGCGGCAGCGGCGGCGGCAGCGGCGGGCTGCCAGAAAAACAGCGGCAGCGGCAGAAAAAGCGGCGGCGGCGGCGGCGGAAGGGCTAAAAAGCAGCGGCAGCGGCGGCGGCAGCGGCGGAGGGAAAATAACAGCGACGGGTCAAAAATGAGCGGCGGCGGCAGCGGCGTGTGAAAAAAATCTCATTTACTACTTTATTTAAAAAAAATTTTACTTTATTTATTATTAAATTTTCGTAACTTTGAGTCACTGACAATTTTAAAATTTAAAATTAAAATTAAAATTTTTTTAAACAAATTTAATCAAATGTTTATTCACTATATTACATGTACCTACAGGAAATGCGTAAAGATTTGCGTGAAAGAAATCAATAAAAACCATTTATGCCACCTCTTTTGCAATCTAAATGTTTAGTAATTCTGAATTTTGTGATGCAGTTTTGTAACGCAAAAAAATAAAATATAAAAAATTATTTGATGGTTTAAACATGTGGCGAAAGTAGCGAAGGCAACTAAAAGAAAAGCGGCGGACGCAGCGGCGGAGAAAAAAAGTTGAGCGGCGGCGGCAGCGGCGGAGACTAAAAGTAGAGCGGCGGCGGCAGCGGCGGCTGAAAAAAGCAGCGGCGAGCGGCGCGGCGAGCGGCGCCTCTCGCCGCCCGCCGCTCGCCGCTAGCGGCGCCGCTCGTCCAAGTATGTTCACGATGCAAAGACACGCCCATAAAAAACCTCTAGATTTGAGGACATCAAGTAAATTTGCCGAATAATTTTGAATTCTTTTGTCTGAATAGGATTTTCAGCTCTACTCGGTTTTAACAACCCCCTCCCTCGCCCGGGGTACCTGAAAAATTATTGGGGGTGTTAAAAACGAGTAGCGTCGGAATTTTTCGTAAGAAGAAGATCTCGTTATATTTTTTCCTCATCCCCTCTATTGTTCCTTTCAACATTTGAGCTGGTTTTTGTCGATAAAGGCGGGAAGCATAGTGAGCTCAGCTTAAGTCAGCAAAGCATGTGGATCTTAAGATGGATGTGATGTGGATCTTAAGACAACAAAATTGACCTACTCAAAGCGCTTTCTTTTGGGGATTAACATTATGTATGAATGTTAAGCCCGGTGAGATCGATCTAGTGAACGGTAAGATGAAAAACTATTTGGCGGTTCTAAACTATACTTGAAATAAAATTCCATGTCTTTTACTGTTAGAAACTAAGTTTTAAATTTTGTACACAAATTCATTGATAAGGATTTTTATTCACTAAGTCACGAATCGAGAGGCTTAAAAGCTTTGCAGTCATATCTTCCAATGCAATGAAACTACAGCTGTGCGACATTGTGAAGGATTAAGTAAAAAGGGCATAAATAACTAACTCAGAAAGCCTCTGAATTCATCTTATTGTAAAGCAGTAATTAGTTTATTGTTTCGCTTGTTTTGGCTGCAATAAATTGGTCACTCTAGATTTAAGGACAGCCTTTTAACCGGTCCCTTCAGCGTCTTCAAATCGAGAGTCTACTGTACTGTAGTATTTGCTCTGAGGAATAACTTTTGAAACCAAAAAAAACATAAAAAGTTAGGTCGATCTCGAAATTTTCAAGTGCTTTAACCAAAATCAAAAATCGTAAGATCTAGTAATACAGTAGGCATCTGAGATGATAAAAATTGACCAAACCACAAACTAGCTTACTCAATAACTCCATTTTCCAAGCAACAGGCATCATTATCCACTTCTCCATTGACACATTCAATCAGTGCACTCAGCTGCTTCTCTGTCCCATCTGGAAAATGACCATGGATGTATGCATTGCGCATCATACTGGAAAAGTTAGTCTCTTCAATGGGGAACTCCACGCCTTTGCTATCCAAACACTCAGTCACATTCAGCTGACCAAAGCAATCGCAGCAAATTAATAATAGGCATGTAAATGTCAAAACAATAGATTTCAAGGGCATTTCCAATACAAATAAAGCACTCTTTCAAGGATTAAAACCCGATTTTGCGTCTTCAACCAAGAAATAAATACATAAATTTAAAGTAACAGACTACTGCTAGCCAGTTTCTTTGATTGTTTTTTGATAAAGTGTGAAATGCATTAAACAAATCGATACCCGACATTTGTTATGCTAGTTTTTTGTTGTGTCAGTTGATTGGTTTGTTTAAAGCACATGGCTGGCTAGTTTTTTATGATAACAAAAGTTGGCAGCATCAAAAAAACGTTTTTGAAAAGCAATTAAAGTTTTAAACTAATAATTAATAAGTAGTTTAAATTTAGAGCTGTTGAAATTGCAACACTTATTTTTGGCGATATTTGTATAGTGCAAAGAAACTAGCAATTAAAATCATTTTAGTAATAAAAAGGTCATTGCTATATTGCTATATTATTAAGACTTTTTTTAATTAGGATAAATTTTATTACAGAAACCAGGTTGAGTTTTTTATTCAGAGCTCCATTTGTGTTTAACACGAGAAAGGCGGGTCATGAAGAGCGTTGATTTTAGCGCACAATTTTATGCTGAACATGATAGTACGGGTCATTTTCAGTTCAAAAATTGACGAAGTAGGTGAAAAAGGGTCCGGGTGGTAAGCCACGAAAAAGGGTCAGGGTACCCATAAATTTTTTCTGTTGGTAAAATCTTAAATCCTGATACCGGATTCGTGTTCAGCATGGTTAATTTGCTTAGAAAACTGCCATTGGAATTTCAAAGACACTGTCAATTTTTGAATTCCGCTCAAGACAATAAATATTTGATTTTTAAATTTGAATATTTATTATCTTGAGCGGAGTTAAACTTTCCGCACCATCATGTTCAAGATAAAATTCTGCGCTAAAATCAATACTTCTCACGTCCCGCCTTTCTCGTGCCAATGATTTTCAAGACAGCAGACCTAATTTTGACTTCAAATGGCCTTACTGTTTTTAGGCAAGAGCTATTTTAAGGAGATCTTTTTCCAACTTAAACTAATCTAAAATTCTTCTAAAAGGTAAAACTTTTTTTGTAGGGCTATTATATAGAGTCTTTTATGTAATATTCTAGTGAGTTTTGAGCAATTTTTTATGATTATAACAATTTTTAGGGCCCATGGGTTTTTTTCTTTCAAATATAACTTAATCGAATCTGAATCAAATTCGGGGATATTCGACACAAGATTTGAGGCAGCTTGAAGTAGTTATGGCGGTTTGGAATTCCTAATTTCTCAGATTTTTTTGAGAATTCGAATGAAAAATTAGGACAGCCTCATTTTTTTGAACTATAAGTAATAGAAAAGCTGGACTGTCACCCGAAAATAAGGTAGAAAAATAAAAATTGATCGTATTATGTAAAATAAAATAAAGCGCTCCGTTATAAAAAATTTGATGAAAATGCAGGATGGTGATGAGAAAATTATGACGGCGAGAGACAGCGTAACCCCTGTGCTTATGAGTGAGGGTTTATATCCGTGGAGGGGATGAAGGTGATGAATGAAGGTGACTTATCACCCACCGTCATTTTACCGGGTATGAGTATATATGCCCGTGGGTATTACCAGGGTATGGAGTATGGGTATACTCAATGTATTTAAAGGACCATGGTCCCCTGTCTTACGGGTTCTTCAGCTTGCTTTCTAACAAAACAAGGTCTAGGATTAAATTTTACATATAGTTTTGTTGAAAACCAGGTTAAAAAATACGTGCAGAAGTTAAAGGATTAGGAAAATTTTTTGAATTGGCAGGGGACAGCCGTTGTCGCAGACGGCAATAGTCTTTTAAAGAAATGTGTTTTAAAACCACTTTCTCAAATTATTTCTCAAAAAAAAATAAAATTATAAACGCCTATCCACCTTGGCCGCAAACTATTCTCCAAGTGGTTTTGTAAGCGCAAAAAAATAAAAATTTTGCTTAATTAGTAGAACATATTGTATCATACCATTAGTTTTTGCATATCTCATACTTCTTATTTCACTAATCTTTTATTTAGGTGTTGTAAATTATTTATTTTCTTAGCTTTTTCTAAACTGGTAAAGCAATTCTATTTTAAAAAATTCAAAAAGAATTACTTGAATTGATAATTTTTGTTCTCTAATATGACATTTAGAATCAGTCTTTCAAAAAATTTATGCAGACTTTGTCTTTTGTCACACATTAAGCGACTTGCCAAGTTTTTTAATGCAAGTATTGCCTTGTTATAAAATGCCAGTTAATGAATTTGTAGCTTCCGTGCTTCAAATTATATTGTATATATTAAAATTTGTGAGGCAAAATAGACAATTATTGATTTGTTTCATTTGTTTTCTAAATAATTTGCTCAGACTTGGATTTTTTTGTTTGATTTCAAGATTTTTAGGTGTTTCATAGGTCAGGTGTTTATTATTTTACCTTTACCATCACAGTCGAGTCTCTCTATAACGATCAGCCTCGGGACTGACCTATGTGGTAGTTATATTGGGTGATTGTTATAAAATGACTTGACTGTACAGTCAAACCGCGTATCAATGCGAAACTCGGTATAGTGCAACCTTCAATTCAATGGATTTGGTCAAAAGTCTTTAAAATTCTCGAGAGTGCTGGTCCCGATATAGCGCGAGTCTAGTTATAGTGAAAAAAATTTCGGTCTCTAAGGTTGCACTATAACAAGGTTAGACTGTAATTGAAATGCAGAAGAGAAAAAGTAAAAAATTTCAGCATAAAATTACCGATTTTTTATGTTATGTTGGCCTACTGACTATCAATTTGGCTTTTATTGTATTTTTTACTTGAATATTAGCTTGTAGGTCTTAATATCAGGTTTTAAAGATATTTTAGACTCTACTGAACGATTTTTAGAAATTTAAATCTAAATTTCTCAAAGTCATTCACTTTTATAGCTTGCTGGAAAGCAGTGAACGATATATACAGTACCGGTCAAAAAAAATGGAACAAGAATTTTTTGACACAAATTTTTTCTTCAATCGCAAACTTATGACATATATAATATTCGATATAGTTTTGTCTTGCGCTTATTTTGTAGCATTTTTCTTCCTCTATCTAACGGCATTGACCGTTATATCATCTGTGAAAAATTTTATGCTTATAGTACAGCGTTATGAAACACTTCATTTTTGATCATGGGCAAAAAAAATGGATCACTGCGGCACATTAACAGTTACTAAGTTTTTACAGTTTTTGTAAGTTATTTATTTATTTATTTTGAAGCACTTTTTCTTGGCTACAATTTGGTAAGTCAAGCTTTTCTTTTAAATCATTCCTTAAAAAGTTGTGATCATAAATATCAAAGTGTTGATTTCTAGTCAAAATCAGAGTGAATCTAATGAAAATGGTCGTTTGACCACATAAACAGTGGCTTTTCTCAATTTTTAATTTTTCAAAAATTGCTATTCATTGCACTATTTAAAATCTCTTTAATTCCTCTACTAAATGACATGTCAAACGTTTTATTGGAATGACACAGGGTTGAGGTGCAGAAGGTCAAAGTTTCTAAAAGTAAAAAAACACATCTTTTTACCTTATTTCAAGTAACTTTTTACTTTTAAAAACTTGTAAAAAATTAGTAACTGTTAATGTGCCGCAGTGATCCATTTTTTTGCCCATGATCAAAAATGAAGTGTTTCATAACGCTGTACTATGAGCATAAAATTTTTCACAGATGATATAACTGTCAATGCCGTTAGATAGAGGAAGAAAAATGCTACAAAATAAGCGCAAGACAAAACTATATTGAATATTATATATGTCATAAGTTTGCGATTGAAGAAAAAAAATTGTGTCAAAAAATTCTTGTTCCATTTTTTTTGACCGGTACTGTACATGCTAGTGTGCCACACAATTTTGTAAGGCATCAAGGCGTAGGAAAATGCCAGTATACTGAAATTGAATAATTTCAGTCATGATACTTTAATGCTGTATTTCAAATTGAGCTTTTTAATTTTCTGTGAATTAGACGTATGCCACCTAAAAAATGTTTGCATCAGATTTGTACTTTAACACGAATGGCGTGTTTAAACTCATGTTTGCATAACTGGAAAGGTTTTAATTCAGGAATAGACTAGTTCTACAATTATTGACTAATTGCCTCAAAATTCAACTTTTTTGTTTGACAAAATGATGTGAGTCACTGACCAATTTGTGCTGATAAAACTTTGTAAGTTTTGTAAAAGAATGGAAGTCTATCTGTTTCGACGAGAAAAGTACTTGGAGCTCTACAACTGCTCTTTTATTGATGTTGACCAGGTTCCCCTCAAAAACAGACAGCATGTTGCTGAAGGAGTAATTACCATTGTCTTGTGTGCTATTTATTATGTGAGTTTTATTATTTAAAATGTACACTAAATCGAGAGTTTCAGAACAAAGCAGCCAATAATATACACTAAATCGAGAGCTCTTGCTTCGATGACTTAATAATGACCCAAATTTTTAGCCAAAAAAGTGTTTAATTAACAAACGATAATGAAGGTACTACAGT
Organism: Ditylenchus dipsaci; assembly: GCA_004194705.1. Lineage (NCBI taxonomy): Eukaryota > Metazoa > Nematoda > Chromadorea > Rhabditida > Anguinidae > Ditylenchus > Ditylenchus dipsaci. The sequence goes on from SADC01000466.1 coordinate 221,511, forward strand.
CGGTGTCCAGTAAAAAGCGCCGCGCAAAAAGAGCCGCGAAAAAAAGCGCCGCGCAAAAAAGGGCCGGGAAAAAAAGGCATGGAAAAAGTGCCAATTATTTATTTCACTTTTTGCCGACAGGTGAATTCGCCGACAACTTTTGGGTTTCTTACGTGAATATCCTTGAATACACCAAGAAAGATGGGATTTGAACATAGTTTTGCTAACTGGGACCTACCGCATAAATAAAATCTGGTATGCATGTTTTTTCATGCATACAGAGTCGGCGCTTTTAGAACGACGCTTTTTGCCGCGGCGCTTTTAAATCGGCGCTTTTTACGCAACTCCCTACAGTCAACTCTCGCTGTAGTGCGAATCTCGGTATAGTGAGTCATGTTCAATGTTTTGGTTAGTTTACTTTGAATATAAAGCAACCATACACTCACTATAGTGTGACTCTCGACATAATGCGCTTTTCATCTGTTCCTGACCGAAAGCCTACTTTCGACATATTGCGACTGTCATATTTCTCATTTTGATGGATTTATGAAATGGTTTGGTATACAGTTAACTTTTGCTATAGAGTCGGCTTATGTTATACACTTGCTCTACAGTCAACCCCCGTTTTACAGTCAACTCTCGCTAAGCGACCGCATACATCAAGATATTTAATCGGTCTAAGTAATTTCAATGATTTATCTATAAAAAACAAATACACGTATATTTTAGAAACATAAATATCAATCAAATTAGAAGAAATACACTAAATCGAGAGACACTAAATCGAAGGTATGATTCCTTATGTTTTCAAATTAACCAACCAAATCGTATAAAAGTATACACTAAATCGAGAGTTACACTAAATCGAGAGTTGACTGTATCCAGACTTCCCGAAATAGCGGTGAGATACGAACCATCGCCTCACCAGTGTTTGGACTTTCAAAAACGGGACGTACTCGTACTTCGTACTACTAAATTTTAACCGTCATACTTCGTACTCATACCTCGTACCACAAAAAATTTTGCTTGTACTTCGTACCTCTAAAATTTCCTGTCGTACTTCGTACTTGTAGTACGAGCACGAGTACGTGTACGAGTGAGAGTATTAAGTACGAGTCCAAACACTGCGACCACCCTAGTGAAAACTATTTTAGGTGATGAAAAATAAAACATCTTCCGATTTTGCTAACCTTTTTCATTTTTGGGGCAGTTGTATATCGGACAGACTTTGACCGAAAAAAATTCGTTGAGGTGATATTAAGAGTCTTTCAACACAGGAGGTCCTGACTGTAAGACCAGCTCTTTCTGGTGTAGAATTTGACGAACAATTAGATTCGCAAACCGTTTTTCAAAAGGTGGTTTGGTGTAAGATTTCGACCAATTCCTTAGTATCGTCGATAAAAGGACTTAGAATCAGAAAGCGTAGACTCTGACTTTTTATGAGCTACAAAAGTCGTTGTGTAAATAAAATATTCGAGTAACAGCTAATTTTCTGAACAGACCTAAGTCCTTTTCGACACCATTCAGAAATTGGCCGGAATCTGATGCCACTTTTTGAAAAACAGTTTGCAGATTCTGATTCTCCGCAAAATTTTGCATCATAATAAGCTGGTATCACACACAGGGCTGGGTGTGTCAAAAGAGCTACCAGATGGCTCAACCATATTTTTGTTTTAAATTCAATAAATTTGTGCTTAAACCAATAGAAAAAAAGTTATTCAGAAAAAATTCCGATATTTTTTAGATACAGTCGACTCTCTACATAACGACTCTCTATATAACGTCCCTCTCCTCATAACGTCCCAGTGAAACTGGTTTGGTTGGTCTAAACTAAATACTCGAACAACTGCCTCTCTATATAGCGACTCTCTACATAACGTCCCGATTCGGCTGGACACTACTTTAAAGACGCCTCTACATATAACGTCTTTTCGAAAAAAAAATTAAAATTGAAAGCGTCTCAACAAGAAAATAACTCATTTTTGCTTCTAATATGTTCAGTGTTGGGCAGCTTTCTAAATTTAAATTTGCACTACTACGGCTACCTACTTCCACCTAGATAACCGAGTAGAAAATTAATCTTTACAAAGCACCGCGCTTTCTTCATCGTTCCTGGTCGGATAATAAACCGGAAACTATCGCCAATTGCTTCCGAAAAGCCGGATTCATTAAGCGTCAGAAGTAAATCTTGTATTTTTTACAAATAAAAAATTTCCGTTTTTCAAGGATGGCACTGACAATCAAGAGGATACATCGATGGATCAGGAAGGCGCTGGCGATAAAGTGGATCTCGGAAACGCCAGTAATTAATAAAGCACACTTTGGGCGGAATTGCAGCCGCTGGATTTGGTGAAAGGCACATTGGACGACTGTTTATCGTTGTATCACCAACTCCCTACTGATGGGACGCTCACTCTGGCCGAAATTGCAACGTTTGTCTGAACGGAAGTGGAAGAGCCGGAGACGGAAAGGAAATTATTTATTTTTGCTGGGTTATTAAATGGATTTTTTTTAAGGGATATTGTTATTGATAGAGATTGACCAAGTGCCAGAACCACCAGACAATACTTGAGAAGCAGTTGAAGCTTTGAAGATTCTTCACCATCCGTGAAGTTGGGCTGCTGTGCAATGCCCAAATTTATGCCCATCCAATGATTGTTTGTTCGGGTGCAATTTATTGTTGAAATAAACATTTTTTTTAAAACTCTCTACATAACGTCTGGTGAGTGATATATAGGCGAGTGCCTCTCTACATAACGACTCTCTATATAACGTCCTCTCCTCATAACGTCCGTTTTGGCCGGTCCCTTGAAAGACGTTATGTAGAGAGTCGACTGTACCTCCTTTTTTCCAATTAAAAATATTTAATTTAAATAAAAAGTAGATAGTCTTTTTTGAAGGGGAGATACAATGCTAATATACAGCATACAGGGTAAAGCAAAAAAGATCGGCCTCTTTTCAGAAATTTTTGTCGGTCTTTGGCGCACTTGAGAAATTCCGAAAAATTTCTGAGGTTTCATCCAATATTTTTTGCATCAAAATTGATAATCTTAGTTTATATATTAGGTTGATCCAAAAGTTGTGAGACTAATCGCGTAAATTTTTTTTCGAATTTTTTTTCGTTCAAAAGACTCAGAATTTATTTGTTTACACATTTTAATCATTTTTAGACAACAAAGTTTTTTTCGGTATAAAAATGTTGAATAATTTTTTACCTTGGTCCCCCAGGCTTATTTTTTTCATTTATTTTTAATCAGCTTGGAGGACTAAGGTGTAAATTTTTTTCAACATTTTTATACCAAAAAAAATTTTGTTGTCTAAAAATGATTAAAATGTGTAAACAAATAAATTCTAAGTCTTTGAACAAAAAAAATTTGAAAAAATTACGCGGTTAGTCTCACAACTTTTGGACCAATCACAAATAAAATATATATATAATAGATACAAGCAATACTTACAATCAGCCACAAAATAAAAAAACGTCAATTTATATAATTGAAAATGGACGAATTTTTCTATTCACCCTGTAGATTGAACTCCTATCCAGCAGCTTTAGAAATCACAAATGATTTTAAGTATATATAAGCAGATAAAAATGATGAGTTTAATAAAAAAATTATAAAATTTACACATGTTGAAATTATTGTTTTATTTGTTCAAGGCTTTGTACATTCCATGCACCATATCTATATATAACCATATTAATGTCTCCTGCTACCGATTGTTAGTTTTTTCAGCCTAATTTGTTTTAAATATAGCAAATAGAATTTGTAGACTGTTTTACATGAGCATTGCTGATATGTCAATCCTGTGGGTATTAGGATTTTTACACGGATTTTGGCTATCGAGGGGGCCGTGGTGAGTAATCTTTGAATAAAGTAGAAAAATGTCGAGGTTTATGTCATTTAGTTTTGCTCTCATCCTGACGTCATCTACAGAGCTGGCCTTGTAAATTCATGTATTTTTTCAAATAAAGCGTCTGTGTAATTCTGTAAAATATAGCTGTTTTAGTTTTTTGGATTTCTGAAAGTGTTTGTGAAGTAGCTTTAGTTTTAAACCGCTGCTTGGCTATAATAGCCCCAAAGATAGAAAAATTCATTTTCGGGGGTGAGAGTCAAACGAATTTGTTATAAAAATGTGTGTATCTACTTTTTGCAGGTAAAACCATGTATGTTTGGATATGTTTATCTGCAGTATTTGCTACCTGGTGGTGTTTGTACATGAAGCCGAGTTTATTTAATGGCATTCACTTCACTTGGTTTTTCAGTAAGCTATTTGCAAGCCCGTGAACAGAGCTATCTGATAATGCTAAGTTTCAGATCCATACGAAGGCTATGTTCGCGATTCGGAAGGAAGGGTAATCAGATTTCGAATTTTAAATGTACTTTTCAAAAAGATTTGTACTTTTTTGGGACGCGAAATATTTTTATTTTGAGGTTTTACGTCAAAAATCTTTTTTTTCGGTGCTCAAAATCAATAAGCACTAGACAAAATTGCATTTGTTAGTGAAACAATGACAAAATTATACTTTTTGGCCGAGCGTACTATTTTCTGAATTTTGAGCTCGCAACCTTGATTTTAAATGATAAAAGAATAAAACCTTGCCTCCCCTCACTCAAATATCTCCAAGTTTATCCTCTTTTATTCCTATTTTGAGCCGGAAAAATCTTGTTCAAATCTTGGTTCTTTTCTGGTCTTTACTGCTGCAACATCCACCCTTCCCTAATTAACCACAGGTATTTTTGCACTAAAAAGACTGAAATAGGTAATTTTCAAGAGACAAAGAGCTGTATAGGAAGAGGAAGGTTCGAAAAGGGAATACTTATTTTACAAGGCCTACTGGCAAAAATAAAGATTTTGAACATAGTTTTGTTGACTGTGCCTACCGCATATAGAATCCTTGGTAAGTACCGTATTTCCCACAGGGAGTTATTTTTCAACGCCTAGAAATTGGAACAATTTTAGGTCGATTTTGAGATTCATGTGTGCTGAATCAAAATCTGTAAAGTGTAATCACCTAAGAAAACGCATAAAATAGATTTGCGAAATGTTTTCTCTAGGCTGAGATCTAAGGTCTGTAGTGTGGGGAGTTAATAGAGGAAATACGGTATGCTTTCTCATACATCCAATGAATATTCGAACGAAGATCAAGGTCATTTTAAGTAAATGGTACTTTTAACAGGACACATGCATCCAGAGTGACTTTCGAGTGATTTTTGTCTAAGTATATAAAACCCAAAGCATCCAAAGAAGCCACAGGAGTCTAGCCTATTTCTAAATACTGTTCAATGTTTTAGTACAATCAAGTAGTGCACATTGTGTGGGACATGACAGTTGCATTAGGGATTCCTGTGATGTATATCGTCTTTATGATTGTTTTTACTATCAAGATACACACTATTGGTAGCAGTGAAAAAATAAGTCACAGGCAGAAAATGGTAATTATCTTTTGTTAAAATAACGATCCCTATAAAAACATAAAAAATATTTTAAGATGTTTTTGCAAGTATTCAGCATCAGTTTCTTCAATTTTACAGCTTGTTCTGTGTATGTTTACATGATGTATAATATTCCAAACGAAATCCTTGTTCACTTTGCTCAGTTTTCTTGGTTTCATATTCACGGTGAGTTTTATAATCAAAAAAACTTTAATAATTTTTTTAAAGCCATGTAAGAAATTTTATTGTAAAAACTTAAAATATTATTGAGCTGGTGTACCATTCCTTGTCCTTCGATAACTGGAACTATTGCAAATTCGCATCTCATGATTCGAATAAAAAAATTGGCTATAATATATAAAGCATTCTCCACTTTATCAGTCTGGGGTTTATCTATGCTCTCAATAACCACCACTTGGATACCATCTTCCAGGTATTTATTAGTATAGGCTATATAGGTTCGTTTGGAGCTGTTCGGGATTAATTGAAGTGGTTTAAGGTGGTTTGCATGGTATGAGTATTCCGCCCAGTTGATAAAAATAAAAATTAGTATTGGACCCAGTTCAAGTTGCTTATGGCACAGTTAAGTCATTGTGCCAATTATCTTTATTCGGTTTAATAAAGTTTGAGCATGCGAAAATCCCAGTTACCAAAAGGTCAAAAAAAGGTACACCCGTATTGATTATTGAATCTATTAAAATCTATTATTGAGATTTTTTAATGTCCAAAAAACCAGCAATCTGTAAAAATAGCTTTTTTCTGAATGACTCCTTATAATAAAAAATGTTCTTTTCATAAGAGTAAATACGGTCATTTTTATGAAATAATATTTAGGATTCCCACCAGTCATTTACTTAGCTCTTAACAAACCATAAGAGATGATTCTAAAAGATTACTCCACCAATTTCTGGATCTGCATCCTAAGCTCAAGTCGATCAAAGGAATGTTTACACAATCTAGCTCTTCAATTAGAATATTGCCAGTGCCAACTAACTCAGAATTGTTCTTCGCGAGAAATTTACCTTACATAAGTGCTTAACTTTTGGATTGTATATATTTATTTTTGTTCTGTTCAGTAAACTATTTAGTAACGAGAATAAAATATACTTTTTTTTAAACTACAACCTTCTTCTGTTACTAATTGACTTCAAAATTTTGAATAGATCTAAAAAATTTATATTAATATTGCTAAGCTGCTTCTTTTGATAACTGAAAGTACAATAAAGATGGACTCTCTTGTGATGAATGCTATAGGTTTCAAACAAATACAGTACAACCTTTATTTAACGACCCCCCCCCCCCCCCCAGCTACCCAGCTCAAGGTAGCTCCCACCTAAGGTCCGACACTTTTTTTAAGCTGATTTTAAAAGCGCTTTGTCAGTTCGGTTTCCACAGTCTGGTCGCAAATATCGCAGGCATTCCGATTTTGCCGATCGTTTTTCATAAAAATTAAAGCTTTTTTCGATTTATAGACTCTCCTTTTAAAAACTAGAAGGTCATTAAATTGAGGTTTCGCTTTTTTTAAAGCAAAAAATTTAGGTTTGAAAAAAAATAGGCAAATCGGAACCCTTGCGATATTTGCGACCAGACTGCGGAAATAGAACTGACAAAGCGCTTTTAAAATAAGCTTAAAAAAAGTGTCGGACCCTAGGTGGGAACGAACTTGAGGTGGGGGTCGTTAAATCGAGGTTTGACTGTACTACATATTTTTAATTCGTCATTTCTAATACAGTAGAGTCTCGATATAGTGGAACCCCCAAAAGTTCGTTCTCGCCTTGGGTCCGACACTTTTTTTACCTCAATTTTTGAAATATTTGGCCAAACCTGATCCGTCAGTCTGATCGCAAAAATCGTGCAGATTCTGATTTTACCGGTCGTTTTTCAGAATGGTAACACTTTTGCCGTTAAGACCCGCGGGTCTCGATATAGTAGCACCCCTTTTTGGATTTTTTTTGAAAAGGGGTGCCACTATATCGAGACCCGCGGGTCTTAACGGCAAAAGTGTTACCATTTCGAAAACGACCAGCAAAATCAGAATTTGTACGATTTTCGCCATCAGACTGACGGATCAGTTTGGCCAAATATTTCAAAAATCGAGGTAAAAAAAAGTGTCGGACCCAAGGATGGAACGAACTTTTGGGGGTGCCACTATATCGAGACTCTACTGTATTGGCTGGAAAGTCTAAAAAAATTACGGAGTATTTTATTTACAACTCACAAATAGTAATTGTACAAAAATAAAATAGAACATGACTAATACTTCAAATTACTTTCCTTGCTTCATAATAGCCGCTCCAGCTCCCCCTGCAATAGCACCTAAAGCTGCACCTTTAAGAACTCCTCGCACTCTTCTAAATAAATAAAAGCATTATTATTGCACTAAATAACTATTTTAAAAACCAACCTAGCTCTAGTTTTTCCCAATTCACTGGGTCCTACCCCTAGACTTCTGGTAGATGAGTCCAAGTGCGCAGCTGCGGCTGTATCTATTCCCTCCACATTCGCCAATACGGCAGCCAACAAAAAGTTGACTAAGAGACAAATCAGGAAACTTTTGCTAGCAGCAAACATTTTTTTATTCTGAAAGCACAAAATAGAGATTATAAAATGCAAATAAAAAAGTAGATAGACAAAGTATGTATTTTTAACTTTGACATTAAAAATAGACAATTCGTTAAGTTCATAAATTAGTTTATTATGCAAGTAAAATAAAAAGTTTTAAAATTATTTTCCTTTGGAAACAGCTGCTGCAAGACCACCCGCACCTGCGCCTATAAGGGCTCCTTTGACCACTCCTCGAACTCTTAAAGTGCAAACAATTAATATTCAATTAAGGCAATTTATTGTCAATTTTACGAATTTTTTTGACACCATTATATCGTTGAGTTTATTATGGTTGGATTATCGAACAGCCAACGTTGACTAAACGATAGCTTTTGGTAATTGCCTTAAAATTTATTTGTGCATCACCAAAGGCTGATAAGACGGCAAGAGGACAATTCACATCGATGCGAACTGTTCACTAGATAATGCTGTAATAACAGTACCTATTTTCAAGTAATTTTTTCTATTATAAGCCGCTATAATATCTCAAATTTCCTGCGCAATCCGAATTACAAAACAGAATTTTGGAAAAATTCTCCGCTGTTGAGATATATATAAGCTGAAGTTAGAAAAGACAGTATTTACCAGCTTATCTCAACAACCGTGAATTTTTTCAAAATTCTGTTCAGTAGTTCACATTGCAGAATAAATTTTGAATACTATGGCAGCTTAGAATAAAAAAATTACTTAAAAATAGGTAATATTATTACAGCATTACCGAGTGGACAGTTAGCATCTATGCGAACTGTCCTATGTCTTGGAAAGATGACTAAAGCGCTTGTTGTCTTACCGTTTTGTCGGCAGTTGGCCAATTGGCGGTACAAAAGGCCTTTTTGCGCTACTCTAATCCCAGGCTTAGACGACATCCAAGCCACTCTTGGAACGCTGACCAAAATACAATAATAAATCAAATGTTGACTCTTATCTTGGCTATACAGTCAAACCTTGATAAACGGATACCCCGATAAACAGACACTCTATGGTCACTGGATTTGGTCAAATAAACAACATTTATTGGAAAACGTAACCCCAAAAAACGGACACCCCTGATAACGGACACCTTTCGTCGGTCCCGAGGGGTAACCGTTTATCCAGGTTCGACTGTACTTCGAGTAAATTCATATTTTTAACATGAACACTCGAAATGCAGCTAAGACTCTGTGATTTCGTTGAGTGATTATAATAAGTTATGTCCAATAAGAAGCTTGAAAAACCATCAATTACCTTCTGTGATGCATTTCGTGTCCACCACTCATATGGTGGCTGCCCATGTTCTCGTGCCTCATTTGGTTGTCGTGGTGGTTACCTCCCATGTTGTCATGGCCCATCCTCCTCCATGGTGGTCCATTTTATTGTCGTGGTGGTCAGCAGTGACAAAAAAAATTGCGGCTAATAGAACCAAAAGAAGAGCGTGCAGAAAAGATGATTTGAACATTTTAATACTGTCTAAAAATAAATGTCTTGAAGAAAAAAAGTATGAGGAATAATCAGTTGAAGCCCACCTTTTATACTAATTTGTTTGATTATTTTGTGGCAAGATGAATAACAAACTAATTTATCATTTTTATAAAAACTTTCCACGGTTTTGTTGACAAATTCAGGGTTCCCTGTTGTGTTGCATGCTTCTAGTTACCGCGAATAGAGAGACTGCTCATTGAACAGTTACGATTGTTTTCCTTTTCAGGTTGATACCTATGCAGCGAAGAAAGAAGGTTACAACTGGTTGTTGTTTTATGCATGCTTTTGATTGATCAATCAACACTTAAAGGCTTCCTTGAAGGATGCAAAGGCAAAGGTTTGAGAGCATAAACAAGCGTACAATTTTTAGGAAGTTTTATAAACGTAGTCTTGTCGTTTTGGACACATGGCTTAAGTTTTTTCAGGCAGATAGATTATTTGACCCTACTTGGATATACCCCACCCCCCCCCCCCTCCCCAAAGTCAGCTTTTTTTAAAAGTGTTTTCAAACACCCTATATCGACCTAAAATGGCCTCAGGAGTTCAAAAAAAAACATTATTTTTAGGTTTGGTCGATAAAAAATTGAGTTTGGACACTTTTAAATTTTGACTTTTACCTGTTTTTTCATGTTTTGGTCACTGGAGCTGGCAAAAATAGTCTCTAAATGCATTTTTGTGCGCGCATCTCTAACTCTCCCCTTCGGGAGCGCAGGAGGCTTGGGGCTTGGAGTTGAGATGCGCACACCCACATACCTTAGACGCAAATCACTCGAAAGTGACTCTGGATGCATCAAAAAGCATGCATACCAGAGTTTATTTATGCGGTAGGCGCAGTCAACAAAACTATGTTCGACATTTTCTTTTTCACACTAAATTGGCCCATTTTTAGTTCAGTTCCACCCAAACACAGACCTAAATCCCTTAAAAATGGTCAAGATGGGTGATTTTGGGTGGTCCCAAAACTCAGTTTTTATTGACCAAAACTCAAAAATAATGCCTTTTTTGAACTCCTGAGGCCATTTTAGGTCAATATAGGGTGTTTGGAAACACTTTGAGAAAAGTTGATTTGGGTGTGGCGTATATCCAAGTAGCGCCGATTATTTATTGTTATCACTATTGTCTAAAAATTTTTTTTGACTTAACTTAAACTTTATTTTGCATATTTTTTTTCAGCTCTGTCTAATAATCACAAAAACCATTTTTATGTTAATAGAGTAAAATATTACTGCTAGATGCTTATCCACATTTATTTCTTTATCAATTGACGGAATTTTCGTTGTCCAAAATTCGAATAAAAAAATAATAAAGCCAATACAGTATTTAGATAATTTTAAAGGTATTTTGCAGATCTAAAACATTCAGACCTCGATATAGTGCGACCACCCAAGTTCGCTCCCGCCTATAGTCTGACCTCCATTTTGAGAACTTTTGCCAAATCTGATTCACCAGTCTAATTGCAAAGTCGTACAGATTCTGATTTTACCGGTCACATTTTGAATAGCAAATTTTTGTCGCTAAGACCCGCGGGTCTCGATATGGTGCGACTTTATTTTCACAAAGGGGTCGCACTATGTCTACACCCATGGGTATTTGCAGCAAAAATCTTTCTACTCAGAAAATGACCGGTAAAATCAGAATCTTTACGATTTTCGTAAGTGGACTGGCGAATCAGATTCGGTAAAAATTTTCAAAAATGGAGGTAAAAAAGTGTCAGACCCTAGGCGAAAACAAATTCGAGGGGTCGCACTATATCTAGGCTCATCAATTAAAAGCTCATCAATTTCAGATTTGACTGTATTGCTAAAAAATTTATTTATAGACAAGTTAGTCTTTCTGCGCGAAATTTACTTCCTTTTTATAAGATAAAAACTTTGGGTACTTTTTAAAATAGTTTAACAGATTATGTAAATTCATAGGTTGTTATATAGCGTCTTGTTTGACCAAATTTTGTCAAAAAAGCACAAATTGATACAAAATTAAAAAAAAAAAGGTATTGGGGTCATATATGCAGAGTTTTTCAATTTGCTACAGAGAATTTCACAAAAGCTCGAAAAAAATTTGTGTTGTCAAATTGAGTTGTAGTTGCTAAGTTGAAGCAGAAAGGACACAGTTTCATTAACTAGAATAGGTTCCAATGACATTTTTGAAGGGGCACGCCCGTGCAATACAAGAAAAGGGGAGGGAACCAACAGTGTTTTTTTAGCTTTTAAAAGTAATTGAAAAAAAAAAGTATAAGCTCATCAATTTCAGATTTGATACAAAATAAACAGTAATGATAATCGTACTTTATTTTGAAATCAATTTTAAAGATTTCATGTCTTAAATAAAGTACAAATTTGTCTTTATTTATCTAGGACATAAAATTTAAAAATTTTGAGAATTTAGGTGAAAATCTTTATTTTGTTGCTAAAATCTCAATAAGCACTTGATGAAATGACCCCAATAAGGACTAAATTGTACCTTATTCTGCACCTTACCTTAACGAGTCTGTGTATAGCGAAAAACGATTTGAAAAAATTGCTGGTCATCCCCTTTTTTTCGCTCTTTTAAAGATTTATCATAAGATGCAGTACATCTAATTAACTTTTATACAACTTTTTTTTTCTCTATTTAGCAGAAATAGCTTGAGCTCTGGTTTCTGTTGGCAACTCTTTCTGTTCCGTCCAAGGACGTGGCTTCACCTCGGCAGTGAAGTTGAAAAACATGGTCGCTCCAAACACATACCCTGCTATTATCAGGAAAATGTGGCCCCACTGAACAAAAAAATATTTCCGTAGAACAGGAAACAGTGAAACAAATTTTCAATCAACCTGTTGAAAAGTATTATCCGGAGCCAAGACTGAGACGAAAATAGGTATGACAAGCACAAAGATGCTGCTTATGATTGCATTCCAAGACTGAATGACTGAAGCAAGGTGTTGTGACATCTCTAATCATAAAAAGGTGCATTTTTACAAACATATTTGAACTAACCAATTGACATCCTTTGAAGACTCCTACATGAATAAGGCCATTGAAAACAGTAGCAGCAGTAAAGCTTGCTTGAACTATGGTAGGATAGTCAACAGGAATCAATTTCAAGGCAAGAAAGCATGCAGCCATCATTAGCTAAATCGATTTCTTTGTAAATTTATTTTTATATTACCATTCTGAAAGTTAGCTAATAATTCGAGACTTTCCCTAGTTTTTTGGTTGGCAAAATACGTTAAATACAATAAATTTTACTTTTGCTAAACTGGCACTAATTGACTAACAAATCAAAAAGAATTAATTTCTTGGTTAGCCGATAGTTTTCATAATTTTAGATATTTTCACAAGACTCTGGATATTTTGAACACATTTTTTAATGAAGGCTCATTAAATGATCGACAAGGCCATTTAAGGTTTGCCTTGCTCACAGACAGATAGGGCCGAATGGATTTTAATTACCGTATATCTTCCCACCTTCTATTGAAAGCCTACCTTCTAATAAGGCCCCACCCCTGAGAGGTGTTGAAAAATAAGGCACCACCTCAAATAAGGCCAAATAAGGCCTAAAAGGCATCTTCTAATAAGGCCCCACCTCCAAAGAGGTGTTGAAAAATAAGGTCCCATGGACCTTACTAGAAGATATACGGTAGTTTGGGGAAAAGGGTATCACTTTTTCTTTGGTGGGAGGATTTTCTGCTTAGACCCAGTAATAAGGCATTGGCCTTATTGATTATGCATCATACTCTTTTAGGCCAAAATTTGAAGCAAATTCATCAAATATTTGAGACAACAGATACCTGTGAAGCACAAGCCAGTATAATTATCCGTGTTTTGTCTGAAACACAACTAGCCCGGTCACTCAACGGTCCTGCGAACATCTTCACAGCAATTGATAAAGCATAAGGCATAGCGTTAGCAAATCCAGTCTTCTCAACATCCATTTTCAACACTTTATTCAAGTAGATAGGACCATATAGAGTGAATATGTAGTAGCCAAACATGGATCCACTGGTAGCCAACAAAACACCCCATACAGCTTGATCTCTCAACATTGCTTTATAAGGCACTTCCTGCTTCGTTTTCTTGTTTTGACTAGTTTTTATTTTGCCTAGTTCAATGGCAGCTATTTCTTGTTGACTAACATAGCTTTGTTGTCTGGCTTGGTCCCTGTAGAAGTAGTAGAATATGAATAAAACAATAGCTGAGAGTGAGCCTTGCAAATAGAACACTGATGGCCATCCATATTTGGATTCACACAACTCGCCAGCTATAGGCATAGTAAACATCATGGATAGCTGGTAGGAACAGCTTAGAAAGCTCAGAAATAAACCACTGCTTTGGAGAGGCGACCATGCATTACAAATGGCTGCTAAATTTTTAAGTTTTGAAGTTACTTTTGCAGATTGTATATAGATCGTAAAATGTTGTATTTAACCATTTCCGTCCCAATTTTGAACTAAACCCAGCGAAAGAGCCGACTTACCCATGGATACAAAGAAGAAGATAGGGTGAAGCCCTAAAATTTAATAAGCTATTTCATTTGAAGAATAATATCAGGACTCACCTGCAATATCCTTAATATTAATAAAATATAAAAGTCAGTGTAAGCAGCCCAGGGGGTTAAAAGAGTTGCGACAGCACTCATTGCACCATAAAAAGTAAATGTTCTCCTAAAATTAGTTCGTTTATTATGTATTTGAAAAAATCAAACCTGAATCCGAATTTTCGGATCAAGTAAGTCAATAGCACACCTCCCACAAGAGTTCTACGGCCATGGATGAAAAAAGAGCACTTTGCTCGTGGAGAGTGAACATTGGAATTGTATTATCTAAATCAAAGTAAAAAGAAAAAATTATTATCAAGTTATTGAATATTCATATTAAGAAATACGAGAATCCCGATTTCGAATGAATTTCTAATTTGAAATAATCATTTAAATTTGGTTATAGAATCAGTTTTAACTGAACTTATAAATACCGTGTTTTCTCTAATAGAGCCACTCCTTTTGATTCAAAATCATGTTTTTGGCATTCTGTTTTTGACCTAATTTTGAAAACCGATTTCAGATAAGTTACTACTCCCTTTGAAGTCAGTGAGATGAGCTACAAAATCAGTGGTAACATGCCCGAGAAAAGTAATCAAAAAGTGGGTCAAAAACACAACGCCACAAATACGTTTTTCTAATTCAGGGGGTGGCTCTATTAGAGGAAATACGGTATCGCTGTTCACTTGGCTCTTCATTTTTTTAATAATTCTAATCTATTTTTGAGGGATCTATTTTTCAAAGAACTTATTGAATTATTGATTCTTTTGGCTGATTTCGGAAAATTACCATACTCATCAAAAAGTCACATAAATTTTAGTCCTTTTGGGGGGTACTTTGGTCTCGTGTAAAGTATCAAATCTGATATAGCTTATTTTTTCTAAAATAACCGATCACTTGAGCATTGAGTAATTCTAGTAGTGATACACTACTATGAAACACAAACTTGGATGTATTGCTGCACTGGAGTTAGAATATAACAAAGAAGTATTAAGTGTAAAAATTAATGTTTTCTGATCTGAAACTTTTTCGTACTTTTCTGGATACCCTGTATGCGGTTAACTAACCTTGATCTATTGTTACACTGGAGTTTAATTTTAATGGCGACTGGTCAACTTTTCTTCTTTATTCATGCAAATAATTGTAAAATTTAGAGCCACACTATTGCCTATTACCAAAGTTAAGGCTAGAATAGAAATAAATAAAATGAAATATCGAAATTTGCTGTGGAAGCAGAAACATGATGCAATAATATTATACTTTTGCTTTTTTGAAATTAGCATAATTTCGGAAGTAGTCCACGAGAAGTTTTATTTCTTATTCTGAAAATTTAAAGCATTATTTTTGGGTTATAATCCATGCTTGATGATTCAATACACTTGGGGCTCACCTTATGGTTCCAAATTAATCAAGGGGCTTTTTTATTTGAGAAGGGTCGCAGCAAGCCAAGTTATCAAGGGTACCGAATTATATTTTTTCAACCTCTAAGACTTTACGTTTTGTTAAGACCGAAATCATCCACCCTTGACTGGAATATGACTAAAGTTACGGCTAGAATAACCCTAAAACAAATAAAGCAATCTATAAATCAAATGAATGAATTAATCTATATTTCTTCGACATTATGCTGATTAACATAAGCCTAAGCTAAAAATAAGATGATAAAATATTCTTTCTATACAGTCCACCATAGGTCTACCCAGGGGGTGGGGGTCTAGCCGGGCTATACTAAGATTTTTTCAGCATTTTTTTTTTGTTTTTTTCAGTCTTATTCAGCTTGTTATGCCATTTTAGCCCACCCCGTCAAGATTTTAGCCTATTTAGCACCCCCCCCCCCCAGTCAGAAAATCCTGGCTACGCCTATTCAGTTCACTGTCGATTCAGTGTATGTTTTCAGGGTCCCCGGGAGCTACAAAACTAAATCGAGAGGGGACTGTACTTACATCTAGTAATTGCCAAAGTTAAGCTTACACTTCAAGAAGAAAAATGAAACGACTGAAAATTTTTCAAGGGCTGTCGAAATTTCGATATAGCGCGATGTAGAAAGTAATTGCATAAAAAGTGGTCACAACTTTGAATGGCACAATTATGACAATTTCGAAGATAATTCTAAATTTGACTACAAAAAATCCTTTCAGATAGAAACCTTCAGTAAACTGTGACCTGCTGTGAAATTTTGGTGCACATCATATATGACAAGAAATATTGTGATTATTACAGACACTTTCCTTGACTTCCATGATATCAACTTAAATTAGTTTAACACTTAAAAAAAGAAAATGATAAATTGTAAGAGGAAACAAAAGAATGATTTATTAGTTTCGTTTGGTTATTATTGAGTTATTGAAGTTTTTTCAAGAAATCATAATTTTTAATGCGCTTTGTTCAGCGATAACAGTGCCGCAGTGATCAAAAAATTACTAGAGCACATCAACATCGCATGAATCATATTTTTGTACGCAAAGTCATTTTTGACTGGGTTAAACACAAAAATGGTGTCTATGAGGTTTAAATCTTGGTCCGTCTTGAACCATGTTGAATTTTCATTTGTGCTTAATTGTAAATCGGGAAGCTAAAAAGTGAAAGTATTCACAGTATTATTGACTTTTTAGAATAAACGTCCATCTGATGGATGCTTCGAAAATTCCTCCCGACTGAGACATGTCTTGAACTATGTCCCAAGATGGCAATCCGATGTTGTTATAGCCCTTAATCTTTAATTAAACTTTAGACCAGATAAAGTGACGAAAATACTTAACAAATTTGAAAATGACCTGACAGGTGCTTTGAGCTAAATCAGGACTTTTCTAAAATATTGGGACACCTCATTCGGTCAAAAACAAAAGGAACCAACTTTAGCCCAAGATTTCCTGTTTCTATTAAACCTTGAAAAATTATAAAATGACGTCGGATAAAAACTAATGACAAAAACTTCAAATTCCAAAAACCCACTCGGTCAATTTTAGCCTTATTGCAAAGCCGTGCTTATATACTCACGGCTTTTTGAAACTCCCAAAAATGTTTACTTTTCCTTTTGTAATTTTTTTCGCGGGAAATGCAGCAATACATTGAATTTGACTAGAAAAATGAATTTGAGGCATAAAATATTCTCTATTTTTCACGTCCTCAATCAAGCTAAGATCTTTTCCAACTTTGAAGAAAAAATCCAGGGCTACATTTTGGTACATGATTTCTCAGTGATGATACAAATTTTCTAATTTTCGATATAAACAAAAGTTTTATGTATTTTTCGCCTTGGGTTTGTCATAAAGATTTAATCGAACTCCTACCCAGATTTTTAAAGGAAAAGTTGAAAATCTGATTTTATGACCTATATCTTCTTTTCGATTTAACGTAATATAAGCTGATAATAAAAAAATTGATAAAATTTGAAAAACCGGAAGTGTCTAGATATGGGATTGAGCTTGTGACTTCAAGGAAAGTAGGCTGGTTTCCTGTCGTGTGATGGAGAGCTTAACCACTGCACCACGCAGCACAGGTCAAAATTTAAAAGGATACACTTTTGGGCGTGAAAAATTAGATTTTAGTTTTTTTTAAAAGATTAAAATTTTGGGTGGCTGAGAGAATTAAAAGTGTGAAAGATCTACGTGATACTATGAATTTTTTAAAAAAAATTAGACTTTTCATAAGTGCTATATACTAAATGTGTTAAGGGAGATTTAGGTATTTTTCATTTAAACTTTTATTCTTAACATTTACACAATAACACCCACAAAAATTCTAACATAATATTACAACATCACTAAGTATACACATGAGATCATAGAACTTTCTAAAATATTATTACACTGTCAAAATTTTAACAATTTTCACAATAAGTCACTTTTGAAGATACCCGTAAGTCCGCAAAAATACTACAGTCAAGTCTCGATTTAACGAACCCCTGGGGACCGCCAAAAATGTTCGTTAAATCGAAGGTTTCGTTAAATCGAGAGCTTATTTTAGTCATTTTATTTAATCGGTGGCCAAATAGCCACTAAAAAAGGTTCGTTAAATCAAGAGTTTCGTTAAATCGGGGTTTCGTTAAATCGAGACTTGACTGTATCTTAAATTTTCCCACTCCAGATTCTCAAACCTCTTCAAGCATTGACGGCCTTTTAGAAGAGCAAGCTGATGAGTTAATAGAAGCGTTGGAAGCAGTAGAAGACATAGAAGCAGCATGTGCAGAAGCCATAGCTGCCTTTTTTAATCTAGCCGGCCAGAACGCTGCAAATTTTATGACCACGAACAAAGCTAGACCCATCACTACAAACAGGCCAATGATTAGACAAGTGGTTCTTCTGCTCAAATCTACAGCTGCAACGCCGTCAGAGGCGGGCTGAACACAAAATGTTTAGAGGCAGTTGCTTCTCTACCCAATAGATCGTAGTTGACCAGTCTGATTTCGAACTCGCATTCTGAGAGGGTTGGCATTTGCAAAGTGGCTGAGGTGGAGTTCTGCAAAGAAGGACTTAGATTTTGATAAAAAAAATTTGAAAAGTGTAGATAGTGAAAAATTTGGTTGGCTGAGAGAATTTTTTTATATTTCTAGCGATTTTAGAAAAATGACATTTTATTAGCACCTAGCATAACTCAAATGTTAGCCTACCGCTGTCAAAAACAAGGAGGTTGGTTCCAGAGCACAATCCACCGACTCAGAAGATGGTAAGTAATACAGTTGGTATAGCAAAATATGATGCATTTCAGCGGGAGGGCTCCACCAAACAGTCACTGTTCCGTTTTCTGGGTGGTTTTGGACTTCAATGTTGTGCACTGGCTCTGGCTCTGCAAAAAACCAAGAAAAGTTAGTAAAAAGAAAAGTGTAAAAAGTCTACTTACCACACTCTAAACTTCCAGGACCATATACTTGAGCACAGCTCATTGACAGGAATTTGCCGGTTAATTGGCTATTCTTAGAGCTTCCTGCCTCAGATATTACTTGGTTGTGGTAGTAGGTTTGCTGCTCAGCCAGTAAAGACTGTCTTGGTCTGATCTCCACGGAATACTCTGAGCTGAATCCAAGGTTTTTGAGCAAAAAGCCGTCACTTTCGTCCTATAAATGTGTATTTTGTTGATTTTAGACTTGTATTCCTGATTTTCTTGGTAATCTGGGCAAGTGTGCTCAATTTTCGGGGGCGGATCAGGATGACGGATAAAATAACATGTGTTCGATGAGCTAACCATACCGGTGTGAGAGAAACGGATCAACAGACTTAGATTTATTACAATTAAATTAAAAATTACCACTATAAAGTCTTCCACAATTTGGTGGTTTTGTTGCCATACTCAATCTGCATCCGACAACCTTCAAAAAATAATGGAGCATGTCCAGCCTCTTCAGCAATTTGAGCAGTAGTTGAAGTGGGAAAGAGTTGAGGATGGTTAGGTGGTAGAATGGTCTTGAAAATGTCGTTGTAATGGACCCATCTGACCACTGCTCCAACATTGTGCTCCAAATTGTACTCAGAATGGAAGGAAAGAGCTGCTTTTTCTGCACCAGCTACAAATTCAATGGTTAAAACTGAAGTTATAAATGGGCGTCAAGTTGTATATTATATTTTTTAGTGACACTAAAAGTTCTTGCTTACCTTTATGAGTGCCTTCAGCCAACTTAGCGAAATTGATCCAATCACTTTTGCCGTTTTCACCGACCATCTTACCGGCAGGGGTCACAATGGTCAGCATAAATCTGTAGACGAAACCTGGTTGCAGACCAGTCACTTTAAAAGTGTTGCTAGGCTCGACCTAAATAAAAATTATAAAAATAAAAACATTAAAATCAATTTTACCGAAGCAGTGATCCACTTTGTCTTTCTTCTTTGCTTTCCTCACTTTCTGCTTGCTTTTGGCGCCACTGGACAATGTATTTGTATTGGCTAAAGCTCTTGTTAAACTTGAATTCCTCTTTTAAGTCAGCTGTTAGTATGGCTTCAAAGGTGTCGAAAAGTGCAGCAGATGCTCTGCTTGCTGACATCAACGATCTTCTTTTGCCAGATCCAAGCTTTAGTGCACCAGCTATGTTAGAGGTAGCAGAACGTTCCAAACACAGCACACGGATTTTTTCAATGGGAGATAAGTTGCGGGATTGTTGGTCTAAATTTTTAAAAAGATTAAAAATATTTTCAAATAGTCTTTCAAGCTAACTTTGTTTTTGGTGGTGTTTAGCATTAGTAGTAGTAGATGAACTCCTCCAATAAGATTGTCCATTTTGAAAAGCTTCCAGTACAGAACCATCCTCACTAGTTTGTTAGAAGTGAATGCGGGGCTTTTTAGATGTATTGAGCAACCCATTTCACACTAAAAGTAAATTTTTGTTTTTAAATTTTTGCATAGTAATGTAAGCCTCGAAAATTAATCGAATATACTGTAAGTGGAATTGTTTTTGTGATTTTTTGGAAAAAATTGAAATCAACATTCGTTTTGCAATCCAGAATCATAACTGCAAAAAGGATTAGACTTGTTTTCGAGAAATTTCACAAAACACACGACAAAAAGCAATGCCAACAGCACAATTTTCGAAGTAAAAAGTTTCCCGCTGTATAGAACAATTGGCCCTATCCCTCAATGGGGGATTTTGCTTTGGTCCCCCCAGTTGCTGTTTTTGTGAGTCTTTAGGCTAAGGCTCAGGCAAAAGTAGGCCATCGTATGTTGAAACGAATTTGAACATGAGTCCGTCCTAACATGCGCTGGCCAACCCTTGCCTAAGCTTAAAGCCCAAAAAAATCGCAAAAAGCGACAGGGGGACCAAGCCAAACCCCCCTCCCCATTGAGGGATAGGGCCGAACAATTTCTGTTCATATTATGATAAAATTTACAATTTCATGAAGTTCAGCAGAAGTGTTGCAATAGGGCCGAAAACTCCCATCTAACAAAACGCGATCAGTCATCAAGCCATACTGGAAAAAATTTAAATATATTTTTTAATCATATTTATTATAGATCTTTACCTTCTGGGAACATTTAGCCTGACACTCAGCCAACCTCAAATAATGGCCATAATCAATGTGCACAAAGGGTAGGACTTCAAAGCCATGAACCGCAACTATCCTCTTCCAGCCTATTAGCTCGTCGAATTGGCCAATTAACAGGAGCACAGAGCAGCTGCAATTTAGGAAGAAGGCAAACCAAGGAGTTGTTCTTTGTTTAGTCATAATCAAGATTGCTTGAAAATGGTTATATAGATGAATATGAATTTGATTTAGTTAGCTGTGAGAAGCATTAAATGGTTGACTTGATGCTGAAAAATTCGTAAAGTTAAAAAAAGGTTTTCAACTTTTTTTGCTAATTCTAGTACACTCGAACCTCGATTTAACGACACTGCAAAAGTTTGTTCCCAAGTCGGGTCTGACACTTTTTAACATCAATTTTTGAAGGTTTTGATCAGTTGTGATTCGTCAGTCTAGGTAAATCGGTGAAATCAGAATCCTTGCAATATTTCGGACTAGACTGACAAATCACAACTAATCAAAACCTTAAAAAATTGAGGTAAAAAAAGTGTCCGACCCGAGGTGGCAACGAAGTTTTGCAGTGTCGTTAAATCGAGGTTCCACTGTAAATACAGATTTTTAGACCTCTCTTAAGAGCCGCTAAAATAATTTTAAAATCTAGAATCTCAGGCTATGATAAAAAATAAGGGTAAAAGGACATTTTAAAAATGAGTGGTGAAAACAAATATAAAGAAATTTTTTGCAAAAAAAATACAAATCAAATTCAAATAAATTTAAAAACCTGAAAGACAACATTATCGGGTCTTTATTTGGAACACAACTGACACTTCTATAACCCCACCCACTGTGTTCAAGTGGGCGTGAAGGCTATTGTGGTCTAGCTGAACCAAGGCTACTACCTACCTACCTGCCACCTATCAAATGAATAAAGACTCTTTGAATCAAACTATTTTGACACTTTTATAATGCTGACATGACAAATGCCACAGGCAACAAAAACAAAAAGGTGTGCGCATTTGCAAGTGCCACTTTTTCTGATAAGGGATTAAGAATTTTCAAAGAAATAAAATAAAACAAAGTAAGTGCAATGCAAAAAAAGAAAATCCAAATTGAAAACAAGACAAAGACGTGTCAAAAAGAGGCCTTACGCAAATCCTTAACAAAAAAAATTACAAATACCCTCTGTATTTACTTGAATTTTTGAGTAATGAAAGTGCGCTAAAAGATTTTGACAACATGGCATAGATTATGAAAAAGAAAAAATTCATAAGAAAATGACGAAGTTTTCACCCTTTTTGTAGTTGGTCAAAAAAATTAACTCGACTAAAGTTTTTTTACTAAAATAACAAATCTTTTAAATTTCTTCAGTTTTTAAATAGCAAAAATTTAAAGACAGTCGGCCAGCTGTTTCCATGTGCTCCCAACACATAGACTCCAAAACAATAGATCAAATTGTTATCCCCAAGTTAATGATCCATAACATTTTAAAAGGCGTGTCTGTAAACAAACTTTGTGCAAGGTAGAGCACCTATATTACCAGCCTAATCATGGCTTCTATGTCAGCAAAGCAATAAAGAAAACTTGCAAACAAGTCTGCAATTAAAAGTCTCTTAAAAATGGTAGCAATAAAAAATGGAAGCGACTGCATGTCCATTAAAATGAGATAGACCACCATTACAAGGTCTATTTCCTTTGCTTTTTGCAGTAGTAAGACCATTGCTAGTGAAAAGGAGAAGATGATGATGCATTTTAAGGGTAACAGGTGAATAAATGTTCCAACCACCGGACATTGCACACCTACTAGAAAAGAGGAGATGTGAGTCAAAGAACTATGGAAATGTGGTCTTCTTTCCTGCAGTTCAAAAGTACTACAGTCCATAATGATATGGACAGACAGGCAGAGTGTATTTAAGACCAATATTATATCAACTTGCTGAGACATAATTTACACAAAAATAGCCCAGATTCTCAGTTACATTTCAAGTGGTGATATGCTACAGGCAATCGAACATACTTGACCACTTTGTGGTAAAGACGGGTATCCTAACGTTGAGTCCGGTTAAAATCTTGTAACGTTAGCTGAATTCGACGCTACTATCATATATAAATCGCCAACACCGCCCCCCCCCCCCCCCAGCTGCTGTAATAAACAACCCCCCCCCAATAATTTTTGGATGGTACCTAAAACCACCATTTAAAAAACTTGTGCAAAAGCCCTTGTTATTAATGGAGAGGCCTAAACCTTAATTAAAGCCTAAATTATTGGGGGGGGTGGTTATATTACAGTAGCGCCTTGAATTCAACTATTTTTCGCAGATAAAAACTAAGTAAAAAATTATGTCTAGCATCAAGTACCAAAAACTGCTAAATCCGAACTAATCTAGGACAATTGAACTCCAATCATCGAGAGATCCGGTATTTAAAATTTGCATAGATTACAAATACATGTACGTAAATAATTTTGAAGACTAAAAAGCAAAACTCCGTTACAAAAGACATTCAAAACTATCAAATTAGCGCCTTCTCAACCTCTCTTTCATTTTTTTCAATAACAAAAAGAGAATAGAAGACACGCGCCATCGATATCCTCGCCATCACAATGGCAAACCGAGCGGAAGAAGAACTTGTGTGAATGTGAAGGGCAACCACCACCTTTGTCAAAAGGCTACTGCTAGTATGCAAAATGCAAATTCATAAATAAATAAATATTCCACCCAAAGTAGAAAAGAGGGTGGGCGATTATATGGATAATAATATTTGTGGATAGCAAGGGCAAGCGCTGGATTTACAATACCCAACAACAATTTTATGAGAGCTATCATCACCGGAAGCAGGTGAACAATGGGTCGTAAAAACAGCTAGCTGCTCAATAAACAAGCTTGTCCAAATGTGCACATTAACATTTTAGGAAGTGTTCTGGTAGAATAAAATTACACAAATTTCAGACTGTTTTTCAGATTCAAGTTACTAACAAAGGAGGGTCCTGACTGTGACCTGGGGGAACTTCGATAACAATTTTTTTTTCTGTGTATTCTTGTAGAGTGTTCCCAAGTTACTGACAAATCTGGCTCCCCAGCTCTGAATGTGCACAAAACGTGGTACAAGGATCACTCAAAGTTCTAAAAACACCCCGATACCTCTATCATGGTTTTTCATATCTAACTCTTGGGCCATGGGTCATTCCGAAAATTTTAGTTGACTTTTACAGGGGAGGAGCCAAATTCACATGGAATTAGGGCACGCTCTACAAGAATACGCGCTTAAAAAATTCATCGAAAAAACCCCAGGTCACAGTGAGGGTCCTCCCTTGTAAGCCTAATTTTTTCTCAAAAAAAAATCAAACTCTGACCTTCTATTCAGTCTCAAAGATAAACAGCCTTTTTTTAATATACAACTTTACCCCCAAGGTATTTGTTTTCCACGGCCAACCTAGCCCAATTAACTAAAGGTATTTTTGCAACCTTAATATTTATAGACCTTCAGTGCCTTTAGGGGCCTGTTTAACCCCTAAGCATTGGTGCACCTGTGCTGTTCAGGCATGTTTGCCACTTGTCCATCTGTTGCCCCTTGCTAAAATCTTGCTTGATAAACAAAAAGAAAGAAAAGAATAGTTTGATTGACCAACAAAGAGCAAGTAGAAAAAAGAGCTAATTCAGGCAAAAAGATGCCGCAACACAAACTCATCCAAACACAAACTCATTTTTTATTCAACACCACCAAGGAGCAGCACTTGACTTCCTGCTGTTTGTTTAGGGACAGGCGAGGATTAATTATTTTGTTTATTGGAATGCTACTACTACTGATGAGGATTGTTATTAGTGGCAGTATTGTGGTAGTAGTTTTGTGGTTTATAATAAAGCAAAAGACAAAGGGAGTGCTGCACCACAGACTTATGACTCAAGGCTCCAGCACCTATTGTGCTTTAAAAACACGTGTTTCGAAGTCTGGATTATTAAGACAATATATTTATTCCGAATAGAAAAAAAATGATTTTGTTTAAAAGGAATATTTTGTGCCATTAATTTAACAGTGCCATAATATTCAGCTGTTTCTACTGATTTTCTCGATGAAAGCACTCTTGATAAACCGAGTTTTTTTTTCAAATACCACTGCGTTCCGTTAATCTATCACTAAAATCGAGCGCATGGGCCGCATTACGAAGAAAATAAAGAAAGCTTATTCTTGCTCGACCGTCACCTAAATTCAACCTTTAGGATTGACACACTGACATAGTTTAATCATAGGTCTACATAAATTTTCTGACGGGGAGGCTAAACAAGCTAAAATCCTGACGGTTGAGGGTCTGAAAACGCTAAAAAAGGCCAAGAAATTCTGACAAGAGAAAACAATAGCCCGGGTCATACTTTTAAAAAAATAGAAATTCTGTTTTCACATTCATATTTACCGAAGGCTTAAAATAAAAGAACTTCTCGGTCCTTACCGTCCTCTTTTGCTCTGGCCTGCTCGTATAGCTTTTAGTTTATTAAATTGGAAATAGTGGAAATAGAATTTTAAACTTTAAAAAAAATGTGGCCCGTATAAATGAGAAGTGCCTCAAAGTCTTTTAGATTCTCCAAATAACACCCAAAATATTGGTATGGCTTTTACTTTGCGTAATAATGCTTTAAGGCGCAAAAGCTTGATTTTTTTAAACAAACATGTTTTTATTATTTAAACCAAAATAACTTTTTCCGCCTAAAATATGGTTTGGAAGAATAACTGTTGACTACAAGTAGAGCTGCACTTTTAATGCAAAACTTTTTTCTTGAAAGTGTTATGAATAGAGAGCGTTTTCTTTTAGCCAAAACAGTGCCGGAAACAATAGGAAATGAAGGCTACTACGGATGCCATATGCATTAACAGCAACAAGAAGAAGTAAAAGAAAAGTTTTGTGAAAGCGTCTACAAAACAAATAAATAAGAACAACAATCTCCAGCAGTTAGACGTTGTTGGACATTGAATAGTGAAGGTGATTTATTTCATTATGGGAGACTTTTTTAGTGAAGGTCAACACCCATAACAATGCAAAAAGGTCAGAAAAGTTAGGTACGACAGGTTCAACAAATCTTATTGCAGGCATTTCGGACACTTCTCGCTAAATAAAAATGCCTGCCTAAATTTTTGTTGTTTTTCATTGTGAAGCTGAAAGTATGTAAAATGTCTAAAATAGTTCCAATCTGCATGGGGATTGCAAAAATTGCTGAAACATGACTAAAAGATTGAGTAGCAACATTACGAAGCAGTGATCATTCAGATTGAAGTGATATCTCAGTAATTAAGCTGCTTTGTGATAATTTGCTACAGTTAAATGTCGATATAACGACACCCTGAAAGTTCTTTCCCGCCTGTGGTCTGACACTTTTTGCCCTAATTTTTTGAATATTTTTGCCAGTTATTTTTTCACAGTGTGGCCCCTAATATCGTGAGGATTCCGATTTTGCCGATCGTTTTTCAAAAAGAGAACAAATTTTTTGTCGAAAAATGTAAAAACTCAATATAGCGACACCTCTTTTTGAAAACAGGTGTCGTTATATCGAGTTTTTGCTTTTTTTAACCCGAAACTTGTACTTTTTTCGAAAAACGATCGGCAAAATCGGAATCCTCACGATATTAGAGACCAGACTGTAAAAAACAGAACTGCAATATATTCAAAAACTGGGTCAAAAAAGGGTCGGACCCTAGGCGGGAACGAACTTTTAGGGGTTGGTTATATCTAAGTCTGACTGTAACAAGTTATTATTATTGAGGGTAATTGTCCACAAAGTAATTAAAAATAAAAAATAGTCAGACCGAAAACAGCTAATTTAACAATTGATAGTCAAAATATTGAAAAAATTCTTTGGTAAATCATTCTCTGACAAATATAATGCATTCAGTTAGCACTAGGCCGAAACAGGTCGCTGTGTAGCTAACAACAACAAGCAAAAAAGTTTAAAGAAAAACTTTTAGAACCGTCCGAATGAGCCTGTATATGAGGTTGAGTAGAAAAAGAGGAATCAAACCAGATTGTGCCCTCATATTACACCTTATTTTTGCCCCTTCCCACAACCTTTTCTCTTTGTTTGAGCTCTGAACCTACTACTACATACACCCCAATGGCTAGAAAAAGAAAAAGAATGCAACCGATTTCTAGGTCAGCAACCTTGTTGCTATCTCTGGAATGGGGTTTGTTTCATTACCATATTTTTTGTGTTTAGCCTTTTTAAGTGTGTTTGGCGCTTTCCTTCGTTTTTGAAACAGCTTTGTGAATATTTAAATCAGACAATTGTCAGTATATGATTAATTTTTATCAAGCTGCTTAAAAATAGCAACATTGGTCATTAAACGGTGAAATAAATATACGTTTTTACTAACTGTTTTCAAAAGTTCTTACACTAAAGATCCAAAATTAAAAAAATAAGCGAAGGTCATAAATTCCAGTTGGAAAAAACATGATCGTATAATCCCTTAAAATGGGGAAATTTTCAATGAAAAATAACCGAAAAATCAAAAGCAGTGCCCTAAAAATATGCCTTAGTCACTTAACTCAAACTTGTTCAATACATTTTTCAAAAATCTGAGAATATTCTGGCCTGCTCTGCGCCTAAGTTACAAGCTAAAAAAATTATACGAAGACTAAGGCATTTTTTTGGGGAGCAAATCTAATACATATAGAGCCAAAGTTTTTATGCAAAAAGCCCAAAATAAAAATAAGACTTGCTCCAAATCCAGACAGAAATCTCAAAATCTCATTCAATTAGACCAACAAAATTACATACTAACTCCAAAAAAGCTGGACAAAGCGTCCTAAAAATGCAAGCAGCAAAAAGCAAAAGAGAAGCAAGTTTGATTAATTAGTAAATAATTTGTTCAGTGCTTCTCAGCCTAACAAGCAAGGAGTAAGTAAAGGCACTCCTCACAGCAGGGGGACAATGAGTGTGTAATACAAGAAGAAGCAACTCAGATGACTACTACTTACCCTCCTCAAAAATGAATGCAACTAATAAAGCGAGAAGATGGGGAGAACTACACTTTGGACACTCTCACACAGCCACAGATCAGCAGGACTCTGTCAAAGAACCTAGCTTTGGCGAGAATGAAAGATATCTCTCGCTTAGGCGTCCCGAGAAAAGAGATCTCATTGGCTATCTTGATTTTTTTTAACCAAAAGAGCCAGTTGGTGTTGTCCCTTGGCTTTAGTTTGGTTTTCAGCCACCACAAATTCTTATTGATAAGAGGACAAGAGTTGGGTTTCAGTTGATTGGTGGTGACCACCGCCACTTTGCTAGTAGGCTATTAATTACAAATATATGTTCTTGTTGAATAGACATGTTATTTGCAAAGGGATAATCATTAGAAGGTGGTTGATAGGCTGCTTACAGAGAAAAAATAATGAAAACAAGGTTAAAAAATAACTTTTAGATATTCTTGAGTGCAAGGTTCAATTTAACCAGGTAAAGTGCTCCATGGTTTGATTCTCCTGCCCATGAGAATAATTTTAATGTTCAGAACAGAAATAAGACAAGTCATATAAAAAGAAGATAAATATATTGGCTCGCAAAAATCGAAAAAAAAATCTTTAAAACTTTAGTCAATTGTAAGACTCAAAAAATAGTGGATAATAATATCCTTTGTAAATTTCTTATTTACCGCTCAAAGGTTTGGAAGATTAATTAATAGACCTAGGCAAAACTGGTCAACAAATGGGAGAAATGGCAGTGTAACTTAAGTAGTGGATGTAGTTCCAGTTGTAAACAACTAAAAATACTACTACTAGTAGTATGCAAATTAATAAATCACTGGCATCCAATTGATCCTAATCTCTGTTCACTATTAAAACAAGAGCCTCTGATCAATGTTGAAAGCAATGTTTGCGGCACCCATATTAATCCAAATATGAGTGCTTCAAACATGTCCGCACGTTGTTTTGATTTGGTTTGCAAAGAAGTGTCAAACACAAATTTTGGTTTGATTAAATTGATATAAATGGTGGTGTGCAGACGACACATTTGCAAATATATTTTCAAACAAAATTGTCATTTGCAGACTAAAACTAAAATTGTGAAAAAGACTGAGGGTGGAAACCACTTAAATACTGCTACTAATTAAGTGAATATCCGCAGGCTATATTCCCTGAACTTTAAGTAGACAACATACAAACAGAAGTATTGTTTTAAAAAACGTAGAAGTAGGTGGAAGAACACAATAAACACCGGAACTTTGCTATGAAACAGACGAAAAATGCCAACGGCAAACTTTTTTAAGTAAATATTTGACAAAATTTCAGAGATAAACAATTTTTCTGAGTAAACAGTGGGCGAACACATTAATGAAACTTGGGACAATAAGAATTATACAAACACAGAAAAAGATCTTTGAAATAGTTTTTACTTTCTTATAAGGAGGCTATCAATTTTATGCCTTACACGAAAACGGCACTACCACCCCGTCACGTATCCAAGAATTTTATATGACAAAAGATAGCTCTATTTGAGCTGATTACGAAACCGTTTGTAAAATCTGCTATGCACTAAACCGCGCCGATATGTCGGCTTCTGAAGCTGTCGGCCTTTGAAAATTAGAAATTTTCGACCTAAAAATCAATTTAAATCCTCACAGAAGTTCAATGATTAGGAAAAATTTTCGAATAGATGGATAACAATTTTGAACGCACGGGCATGCCCCTTTAGGCTATTTTACATTGCCAGAAGGCATTTTTGCTGCTAAAAGTCCTGTCAATACGAGACAAGAAAGCTCTTTCGGCGACAGAAAATCTTTTTCAGCTACAGAGCAGAACCTTTGGCAACAGAAAAAATTAATTTGACCAGTGAAACATTTAGCTGATTTTGACGCCTACCGTAAATCCTCTAATTAGCCGACCAGTCGGTTTGTTTTTTAATAGCCTAAAAATATATGAAAAATTTAGGATCGATCTCAAAATTTTTGAGAGCTCAAATAAATTGAAAAAAAAAACGGAATCAATAGAGCTCTTGGGTGTTTAGAAAACCTGAAAATAATTGCTATGGTCTGAAATATAAGCCCTGGGAGCAGGGTCGGTTTATTAGAGGTAGTCGGCTAATTAGAAGATTTACGGTATTCTTATTATACCGTGGCTCAGATGGTCTATTACAGAGCTACTGTAATGTAATTGATTCAAGTGGCTTTCCTTTATCCAGAAAACAGCTTGATACAAACCTACAAACTGACCTCAGAGCATGTGCTTACGTAATAGAATATAAACATAATTTTTCTGTTCTATTTTATCTTTGTCAGGGGCAAAGAACAGCATTACTGGATGACCAGCAGGGACCGCAATTAAAACTAATTAAAATATACTTGCTGCATATATAATTCATATATAAATCAAAATTTTATGTTGAAAAATATAAAAGTTGGCTGAAATGTGAAATAAAATGTGCTCAATAATTTGTGAATTATTCAAATTGGCCAGCCTGATTTGAAGGCAGTGAAAAGCAACAATTTCTAATTGAATAAGAGGAACATTTAGTCCAGCAAATTAGCACTGCAAAAGCTTTTCTGCGCATCCTGAACGCATTGAAGCAGCCAACTGACTGACTTCTTTTGCTAATTCAAAGGAAAAGCACTGAAATGTGGCATAATTTCAAGAAATTTGACAAAGAAGGAATTTGGATAGAGTACTTTCTTATCGCCTTTCGCAGATATGTGACGATAAAATTGAAAAGTGTTTCTGAAAACAGTAAGAATAGTCTTTCGAAAAGAGATTACAAAAAACAACTCGTCGTCATCTAGTTTGTCAATCAAGGTTCAATGTGTTTAGCTTGATTTCGGCATAGCCCTGTGATTTAAAGTTTCAACTTTCGACTCTATATGTGTTCACGCGGACGCTGAAAAAAATATGCCTTGTCCCCCCTGTTACTTCTTTTCGGCTTGTTTTTAGATTTTACTCTGGTCCTCCATCTGTTTTTTTTTAAATTATTTTGTCTTGAATGCTTCAGAAATTATTTAAGTGCACTCATTATATTAGAAATTTACATTTACGGGACCACCTTGAGATTGCATAGACGTAGGATGGCCGCTGAGCGAACAAAAACAGCACACTTTTGACTGCATAAGATTAAATTAGTTGTAGGTTTGTATAATAAACTTTAAAATTCAAGCAACAGAACCATATCCCTTCCATTGGAATGATTTTTGGTACCATTAAGAAAAAATAAAAAAAATTTGCAAAAAAAATAACAGGGGGATCAAGGCATATTTTTTTCGGTGTCCGCGTGAACACATAGAGAGCCAAACTTTCGATGTAAAATTGTAAGATGGATAAATAAGTTTATTTGTTGCTATATAAGAACAAAAAGGTTTAGTCTTTTCGAATATAAACATAGAAATTCAGAAATCACATATTTTTAACTTCTCAGTATATTTTATTCTCACTTGAAAAGTTATAAATATTCAATCACATCTGGTCGTCTTTGTTTTTAGCCATGGTAGCACTCGCACTTTTCTTTGCACAGAGCATCCAAGTCATCTCTTTTAGATCGAGAAATCAAGGCATCTGCAAACATGTTTGGAGCCTCTCTTTTTAGACGAGGTAAGTCATCTTTAATGCTAAACTCTGGCTCAGCTGCTAAAAAATCACAAATTTTAATAAATAAATAAAAATATATACCGGTATATTTCTATTTATCAAAACAGCTTTTATTTTGCAGGTAGTTATCGAAGAGCTACCTGGGTTGCTTTTTCAAACCCTTGAATTTGGGTCGATCTTCAAAAGTGGCGGTCCAGCTTGGTATGCGCCGGGCGCCGGCGCCCGATTCCAGACCACACAATTTCACAATTTTCACAATTTCAAAAAATCGCACAATTCCCAATTTTCACAATTCGTCGGCGCCGGCGCTGCAAATTTTCCAAATTTTTCGGGCGCACACCGGAGCCTGTCCAAGTATGCTTTTAGGCCCAAACTTTTATGCCAAAATGCAAAAGCAATCGCGATGAAATCTACGGACATAGTACAAGGAGCACTTTAAAACTTTAAAAGTAGTAAAGTTTGTTGAAACAGTCACAAGGAAACTCGCGAACTTATTTTTCACTCTTAAATTGAAATTTGGTCTCATTGCATGGCCAGTATGCGACTTTCAATCAATTCGTTGAGATCTCGTGTCCATAGGCCAAAAAGTTGGATAAGAAGGCTAGTAAAAATTGAAAAACCGCAGGAGGCTTTATAACCAGGTCACAGGTTCGAATACGGCTATAAGTAGTTTACGCCCTCAAAAAACTGATTTACGCCCTCAAAATACTGGTTTACGCCTCAAATCTATATATTGCCATTTTTGTCAAATTTTGTTGCCACTTTTCAATATTTTTACACCAGCATGTAGCCCTGAATCTTGGCTTTCTAACAAGCCATTGACTGATTTCTGAGATTTCAAAAAGCTGGAGAAAAAAGTCTTTGTATGGAGCAATTTTTTCTAAAAATGTGCTCCATGCAAAGACTTTTTTCTCAAGCTTTTTGAAATCTCAGAAAATCAGTCATAGCTTGTTAGAAAGCCAAGATTCAGGGCTACATGCTGGTGTAAAAATATTGAAAAAGTGGCAACAAAAATTTGACAAAAAATGGCAATATATAGATTTGAGGGCGTAAACCAGTATTTTGAGGGCGTAAATCAGTTTTTTGAGGGCGTAAATCAATTTTAGCCTTCGAATACTACTGGGTGCACATCCTATTTTTACCCACTTTTATTCATATGTTTTGGGTGTAAAAATGGTCATCAGCCTCTAGGCTATCTAACAAATTATTAGACTAGGTGAAAATAAAAAAATTAAAGTAAAAAAAACAAGTGTGCACCCAATAGTATTTGAACCTGTGACCCAGAAAATCTCTGAAATTCAAAAATGCCTTGGTCCCTCTGTGGTTTTTCAATGTTTTACTAGCCTTCTCATCCCAACTTTTTGGCCTATGGGCACGAGATCTCAACGAATTTGATTGACACTCGCATACTGGCTATCCAATGAGACCGAACTGTAATTTACGAGTGAAAAACAAGTTTGCGAGGTTTCCTTGTTAGTATTTTCAGTTTTTTTAACTGCCACATTTAGACAATAATGATACATGTGATAGAAGGAAAACGGCACAGTGAAGTTCCTCTATAACGCGACTCCCAGGATCACCCTAGTGTCGTATTATAGCGGGGTCGCGTTATATTAGAGGTTAAGTTGAGCCAACCTTTGTATTTTTCAACCAGCCAAATTTTTTCTAAGGTGGCACTACAGTGGGACTCGCGCTATAGCAAGATTCCACTGTACTCCAATAAAACAAAGATTACCTGTTAACGCCAGAGCAAAAGTCAGACAGATAATAATAGCGAACAATTTCGACATTCTTCAAAATATTTTATATATTTCACAAAAAAATTGTAGAATTAAAATGAGTTATTTAAGAAAGGAATTCCAGGTTTAAATAGCAAATATTTGATAGAATACAACCAAAACATTATTTAATAATTTCGTATTTTTTATTTGTTACAAAAAGAACTGCTTGTGGTTTTGTACAAACAATAACAATTAAAACAAGGTAATCAAATAGATTTAAAAAATAAGAGATCCGGTTTTGTATTTTGTTATTTTACTAAAAAGTAACAATTATTTTTTAGAAACTTTTCAGTATTAAAAAGATCAGATGTAAAACCAATTGATTTTTTTGAACTTTTTATAAACTATTTGTATTTTTGAAAAAATAAGTTGCGGTTTTAGCTTTTTTTATTTTTTATATGCCTATTTATATTTTCTGATAAATCGGCAAGAATATTTGTTACAATTTCATCGCTCTCTTCCTTAGAATATATAAATAGGAAGTGAACATATCGCTGATAGAGCACTAAGCTCTGAACATATTAAAAAATTACTTTTCAATACTAAAAAATAAAGTCCAAAATATGACTGTAAATCCGCTAAAATAGACTCGACAAAAACAAGATTCAGAAAAAACGATATTTGGCGTTTTTCGCTGAAAAGTGCCGACTGTAACCTGAAAACTTCTTGAAATATTGTTGGCGGTTGAAAAGTTGAAAAAAATTCAGTGTTCATAAATTAGGCAATATGATATTACTTGTCCCCCATAGCTCTGATAGGCTTGCCAATGTCACGTGGCTGAAACATATGTTCGCCAAAAGTTCGCCTAAATATCTTTAAAAATATTAATCTCGTTGTTTAATTTTTATAATACCCATTTCAAATAGTCATTAGTATAAGGTTTCTTCAGGTATATTAAATCTTCTTGTCAATGGGTTCCTGGATCAATGAGTATGCTTGCAAACACTACAACATGAATTGTCCATATCTACAGTCTAGTGCCAAATTTGTAAGTTTTCTGTCCGAAAACACATTTGTTAATATGAAAGTTTTTTTTCCTAAAAATTAATGTTGTGAACAAACAGGGTGTTTCAAATTTTTCTGACACTTTTAAACGGTCATAACTTTTTTTGGCAGGGCGAATTTTATATTTCTGTAAACGCAGATCGGCTCAGCTTTTGATAAAAAATGATTTTGGTATATAAAGTCAGAAACATGATTCTCGCTTGGTCACCCTGTGGTTTTGGCCTTACCCATCCAAAGGCCATCCATTGGCCAGAGTCCAAACCACAGGAGGACCAAGCAAAAATCGTTTTTTTGACTTTATATACCAAAAAAATTTTCACGCTACTTGCATATCCGCCCCCCCCTTAAAATCAACTTTTTTAAAAGTGTTTTCAAACACCTTATATCGACCTAAAATTACCTCAGGAGTTCAAAGAAACATTATTTTTGAGTTCTGGTCAATGAAAAAATTGAGTTTTGGATACTTTTTAAATTTTGACTTTTTACCTGTTTTATCATGTTTGGTCACTGGAGCTGGGCAAAAATAGTCTCTAAATGCATTTTTGATCAAGAGTCTTGCTCGGAATTATGTCTAAGGTAAGTGAGTGCGCGCATCTCTAACCAACCAAGCTCCGGGAACATTTAAAAAAAAGTTGATTCGGGGGGGGGTATATGCAAGTAGCGCCAAAATTTTCATCAAAAGCTGAGTCGATCTGCGTTTACAAAATATAAAATCGCTCTGTGAAAAAAGTTATGACCGTTTAAAAGTGTCAGAAAAATTTGAAACAGCCTGTATGTAAGAAGCATAGTTGGATCGCCGCCGCCGCCACCGCCGGCGCCGCCGCCGCCGCCGGCGGCGCCGCCAGGCGGCGGCGGCAAAATAAGGTGCCGCCGGCGGCGGCGGCACCTTATACGCCGCCGCGGTGGCGGCGGTGGTGGTTTTTCGGAGATGCACAACTATGGTAAGAAGAATAAAGTTTTTGTTTTTACAAAAATAAAATTGAAAATTTAAAACAAATTCTATCTTTTTCTTTACAGGAATCAATGGGTCTAGAAACTATCATTATAGTCATATTTGTGCTGTTTGTAGCAGCTTTTTAATATGCCTGGCACTCCATGTGATCAATTACAAAAAGACGCTTTTCCGATACTGATGGATAAAAAATGTACTCTTGTTAGGAATTTAATTTTTAATAGATAAACTAGGATTAATAGATGAGGCTGAAATTTTTAAAGCCAATATTGTCGTTGTTTGTAAATTATGACATGTTCAGGTCGAAGAATAAAATTTTTTTATCAGAACTTTTTATTATAATAAAAAAGTCTTCATTTTAAAATTAGGTACAAAATTACGTAAAATTATGTACATAGGGGATTTGGACCCCATTTTTTGAATGATGAATCGATACTGGTGGTAGAAAATTTAAAGATACTCAAGACAAATAACTGAAATAGTCTTTGGATGCCTAGCCCGTCAATTCCGCAGGTTTTCAGATAAAACATTCAAAAGGAGTATCGCATATCTCGCATTATTTCTCAATGGGTACCTATTTTTTAGATTATTTCCCTGTTTTTTAGGACATCTTATTTTTAGGCTTAGGCAAGGGTAGGCCAGCATATGTTAGGATGGACTCAAACATATTTCAGACTCATTTTGAAGTCCATCCTAACATACACTGGCCAACCCTTGCCTGATCTTAAAACTTACAAAAAAATCAAAATAGGGAACCAAGCTGAAAATGGGTATTCATTGAAGGATAGGGTCGCATATCTTCTTATAAAAGCCCATCTTCTAATAAATGCCCATGTGCCTATATTTTGACTAATATTTCAGACTTAAGGACATTCTTAATTCAAAATTTCGAGATGAAAAATGAAAGCCCATGACCATTTATTGGAAGATATCGGGCAAAGCTTTTCCGTGCTGCAAAAGGTCTTTTTTTCGCTCCTAAAAGACTGTTTTCGCTGCAAATTTTTCATACTGTAAAAAAACTTTTTTTGCTCCTAAAAGACCTTTTGCTGCAAATTTGGTCTGCTGAAAAAAGACTTTTTTCTAAAGGTTTTAAAGGTTTTGTTAAAGGTTTTTTTCGATGCAAAATGCAAAATTCGATGCATTTTGGCCTTCGAAGTCGAAAGAGCATTACCCACTCACCCACAAATGCCAAATAATATATAGAGATTAGGAATATCAATTATTAAACATATATTTACGAAGAATTGCAGCTTTGCAGCAGATAAAAGTCTTTTTGCAGCCAAAAAAAAATTTTCGAAGCAAAAAGAAGTCTTTTCGTAGCACGGAAAAGCTTTACCCGAAGATATCCGGTATTTGAACCGACTGACCTACACAAAAGTTCAAAAAAGCCAATTTTATGCTGTTTAGTCTTTTTTCAATTTTTGTTGGTGTGTCAAATACTACAGAAAATATATTCTTGTTTGACCTACTTAGATGCTAGTAAGGCAAGCTGTAAACCAAAAAAGTTGCTCTCACGCCTTTTTCGTTTCTCACATGTGTTCAGTGTGCAGAAAGCTAATGAGGCGGTAATATTATTTCTATTTTGATGCAGAGAAACTAAAAATGTTAAACTTTATGCGTTGCGCAATCGCTGCAACAAACACAAAAGAAAGAAAAAGAACAAAAGTGCCATTTGGTTGATTTGTTTCCTCTTTTATGCAAAATTTTTGGTTTAGTGCAGATATCACTTACTAATAGATTTGAAAATATTTTTTAAAATGATTTATCAATTATTCAAAAGATGACTCTACGAAATGTTATCGGAACTTGTTCTACTGGGTGCCCTTTTTTATTAACCATAAATTAACTATGAATTTTATCCTAGATTTTGGAAAAAGTGCGCAAGACATTTCTTAGTTTTGTCTAACATAGACTGGCCTATCCTCAGTTTAAGGCCTAAGCCTAGAAAAGGGCGAATAAAGGGTTAAAATTCATAGAAAGTCGGATTTTTCGAAGGGCCCCAACCGAACAATGAAATGTTTTTTTAATAGTTTCGTTCACCCATAATTTTTAGGTGTTTTGTAACTAAAAAAGCTAAAAAGGGATTTTTGTAAGAGCATGAAAGCTACAAAGTCAAAAAATGCACTACTTTCATAGGCGTACAAAGGATTGCAAAAGTTTCACTGACGGGACGGGCTTAAAGGGCTAAAAAGGCTAAAAAATCTTGAGGAGAGACGCTAAAGCCCGGCAAGCCCCACCCTTGGTACGCCAAGGCTATATATAACATATGCTGGCCTACCTTTGCCTAAGCCTTAGCCTAAAAATAACAAAAAAAAATTCAACAGGGGGACCAAAGCAAAAGACTCCCCCCCCTTTGTTGGATAGGGTCTATTTTAATAGCAGTTAATAAGTGCTCTTTGCGGTCATTTTGTGTATTATTCTCTGATTTCTGATTCCATTTTTGAACTCGAATCTTATTTCAATGTTGGCCTAAACTGTATAAAAAATTTGATCTTTAGCCGGTGCATGGTAGTCTTTGTCAGATTTTCATCGAGATGTATTTATTTTTCGGTAACCCTGTAAATTAGACCGATTATACCAACATATTTCAACCAAAAAATATTTTTATTATTGCAACGCAAAACATTTTTAGTATGTTTACGAAAAAATATTAGTGGTTTAATGTTCTGCAAACATAATCTTATTGTTGTTTCCCCTTTCAGGTGAATAAATACATATGTTCTCACCTGAAACCAGCCTTTTTGAACTACAGTGAAAGATCAAGTAATTATTAGGGAATGGTTTTCGCTCAATTCCTACTTGAAAGTGAAATTCGTGTATTGTTGTTTGAACAGACAACTCCTACACGGTCAATTTTAATTTCTATTGTTCGCTATTCAAACTTTTTTGAAGGCTAACCTTCGCCAGCTATTTCATCGGTTTTTTTTCGTGAGCAATGTAGCTCTGAAAAAGTATAAAAGTGGGATTACCATTATTGTCTTTGCTTTTTTTTTGTTTTTTTTAATATGCTGGAAGAGACCTTTTTAGTGTTTTTTTATCCTTCAACACTGAATATGCATTAAGACAAATCGCAACAGCCCTCACGAAATTTTTTAAATATTGGTGATTTAGCCTTAAGAATTTTTTTAAATTTTTAAAATAGCTTGAAGTCTATTTGAATAGAAATTTAATTTTTTCTTTTAATTTCTTAAATTTTATCCTCTAAAATCTTAAAGTAGTTGGTCAGGCTATTCTTTGTGGTCTGTCCAGCGTTTAATCAAGTTAGTGAATCCTTTAACTAGACCTAGAATCGTATCAGGTAAATTGTGTGAACTTATATCGTATTTCCTCTAATAGCATCCTCCTTTCCAATTGTAGCCCCCTCTAATGGTAGCCTCCCCCACGAAAACGAAAAATAGTAGAGCCCCTGAAAATCGGACTATTCAGGCCGATTTCGCCCCTCTCTAATTGTAGCCCCTCCCCCTCTAATAGTAGCATAATAGAGCATATACGGTATCAAACTAAAAAACTCTGCGTGTGAATAATTTTTCTTGAAATTTTTCAGATAAGTAATAATGTAAAAAGGTTAATCACTTTTTCTGTAGCAAATAATGTTTTTTGTGCAAAAATGTTTTTTCTATGGCAAATTTGTTTTGTAGCAAGTTTGTTTTTTTCTTTAGCAAATTAAATTTTTATTCTGGCAAATTTACTTTTTTGAAGCAAATTCGACTTTTGCCTGTAGCCATTCTAAAAGATATAAATTTTTTATTTATTCTAAATTAAAAAACTGAACAATGTATGTATAGGGTGGCCCGATAAATTTTTACTATTTGAAAAGCCATTTTTAGTATTTTATACTTAAGATTATTTCTTGGTTTGGTTTTATTCAAAAGCCCTGAGTATGCCATTTTGTTTGACACCAAAAATAAGGGTTTTATCTTGAGAATTTCATCCCTAAAACATGATTATGTGAAAAAAACTCGCGTCTTGTTATTTCAAGAAGTTTTCATCACATAAGGTGGTCGAAATGTTAAATTTAATAATTAGCGTTACGATGACATCTCGGTCCGATTTTGTAACGCAACTAAAGCGCTACAAAACGATGTTACCTAATTTTTTAAAAAATCACCAAAA
This sequence comes from Ditylenchus dipsaci, assembly GCA_004194705.1. Taxonomy (NCBI): domain Eukaryota; kingdom Metazoa; phylum Nematoda; class Chromadorea; order Rhabditida; family Anguinidae; genus Ditylenchus; species Ditylenchus dipsaci. The sequence goes on from SADC01000466.1 coordinate 260,847, forward strand.
TCCAAAATTGGAAAAAGTTGGATTTTAGTTATTTTTTCAAGAAATTGATTATTTCCAAAAGAGTATATCTCATCACATAGGTTTTTGAAAATAATCACGTAAAGTAGGTGCAGTAGCCCTTGAATTGTGGTACAACAAATACATCAAGCTAAGATGCTGTCAGAGTGGTAAGCCCTGTGTTGAACTTCTGACCAGTTCAAAGTGATGAAAATGATAAAACTTAAGTTTTACACATAATCATGCCTTTAGATAAAAACACTTTCAAGAAGGCCCTATTTTGATGTCAAACAAAATGGCAGGGTTTTCAGGGTTTTTGAATAACAACAAAACAAAGTAAAATTTCGAGGTCAAATATTTAATAGCACAAATAATAGCACAAAATTGGAAAAAGTTGGATTTTAGTTATTTTTTCAAGAAATTGATTATTTCCAAAAGAGTATATCTCATCACATAGGTTTTTGAAAATAATCACGTAAAGTAGGTGCAGTAGCCCTTGAATTGTGGTACAACAAATACATCAAGCTAAGATGCTGTCAGAGTGGTAAGCCCTGTGTTGAACTTCTGACCAGTTCAAAGTGATGAAAATGATAAAACTTAAGTTTTACACATAATCATGCCTTTAGATAAAAACACTTTTCAAGAAAGGCCCTATTTTGATGTCAAACAAAATGGCAGGGTTTTCAGGGTTTTGAATAACAACAAAACAAAGTAAAAATTTCGAGGTCAAATATTTAATAGCACAAATAATAGCACAAAATTCTCGGGCCACCCCCTGTTGCGTCGAAGTCAAAGCCGGGGTGGCAATGTTTACTTTCTAATTATGCAGGAATCACTTCCGCTTGAGCCATGCTTTTCCTTTACACTGCTGGTCTCCTTCTTAATGTCAAAGGTTCGACTCCCAGCTGATACATTGTTTCATTATTTTATTTTCTGCGATATCTTCTTTATTTTTATGCTGATATCTTTTGAATGTTTTTATTTTACAAGTATAATTGCTTTCTTCGTAGAAAATTTTATGGCAATTATGGTCGACAAATATCACAATCGCCACTAACCATTCACTTTTTATTAGGATTAACTATTAACCAATCCGCCTGCCTACTCAGCAAGAAATTTTTTGGTTTAGGTATCATCCAGGTGGTTTAGGTATCATTCAGGTGTTTTGGGTGATATCCAGATGGTTCTGGTACTATCCAGGGGTTAGGTACCATCCATGTGATTTGGGTAGCATCCAGGTGGTTTGGGTACCGTCCAGATGTTTGGGTACCATCCAGGTGTTTCGGGTAACATCCAGATGGTTTAGGCACTATCCAGGTGATTTGGGTACCATAACGGTGGTTTGGGTACCATTCAGGTGGTTGGGTACCATCCAGATCGTTTAGGTATCAGCAAATAGTATTTCTCGCTTTTCGGGTAATTACCGATAATTACCCGGTAATTACCTGGAAAGTATTTCTCCGAAGAATTACCCAACCCTAGTTTTTAGACCCCAAAACTGATTGTTTTCGGTTTTCGGTCTTCGTTTGGGTTAACTAGATCTAGAATAACGGCTTTTTGAAAAAGGATGAAAAAAATGAAAAGAGGATCTTACTTTTACTCGGCAAATTTGTCTACACTCCACATGGGAAGTTAGTTATGATCATGAAACGCGTGGACTGAAGTGTTCCCCTTGTCCAGGCGGTGGAGTGCTTTTGACTTCTCTGTAAATTTGCCAGAATAAAAAGTGAATTCGCCACAGAAAAAAATAAATTTGATACAAATAAAAATAAATTTGTTACAGAAAAACGACTAACACAATAAAAAGTGCTAAAATTTTAAAGAAGCTGAGTTTCCATGAACCATGCATTTTTCCTATTTGCTTTAAACTTACTATTCTGCTTTTGTGCAAACACACAAAAGGTGCTGATGTATGTGCCTAATTTGTCCTATAGTCATGTCAATTTCAACACCAAGTTGGCTAATTTGTTGATCAAGAATGGATACAATGTGGTAAATATTTGCCATTTTAACCATCCTTTTTACTGAACTCCTGGTAACTTACTACATTCCTAGACCATGCTGATAGTGGATGTCGATCCAGAAGTCAAGCACAACGGACCACAAGAAGCCAAAGTATTGAAAAAAGTTAAATTTTAAGTGTTCTGGCCTTAAATTTTCATTGTTCAGGTTTTAAAAATAGATGTGGGTCTAGGAAATGGAATATTACCAAGAACTATTTGGAAAAATCCTGGACCTTATGAAAACGCTAGTCCTCTGAATCCAAGAATATCGCTCAAGTTGGTTCGCGTCTCATCCATATTTGTGGATGCTTGCAAAAGTAAGATGTTGCCTCTTTTTAAATCTGTCGAATTACTCATGATAAGCTAAATTTAATAATAATGAGTTGTTTGCATAAATAACTTTTTGACGTTTTTTCTAGAGACTATTTTTCGTGTAGTTTTCACTAGTTTAAATTATGTTTAACATCCCGATCAATAAAAGAAGATACTTTTCTATTAAAAAAACAATTCTGTTTAGTAAAAGTGTGTGAAATCACCTTAAGATCAGATTGGGTTGGGCTGTGACACCAACTATAGAAGACATCTGTGGCCGGCAAACGTCCCGCATCAATCTTATAGAGTTCAAAGTGCTTATTTGAAAAAGTTTGAGAAAAAGTTTTAAAAATAGAGTAGGCAGTATTAAATTGAGATTTTCTTTGTTATAACCTCTGTTTAACTATAATCATAGACGGACACAGGATTGCAAAAACTTTCCTGACGGGAGAGGCTAATAGGGCTGAAAAGGGTGAAAATCCTGACGGGTGGGCTATTACCCGGCTAACCCACCCTGGGTACGCCAAATTAAAACTGAATTAGGAAAAATGTATCCAGGATACCTGTTGAAAGGTGTAAATCATTCAGCTTTGAAAATTTGAATACAGTCAACCCACGATTTAACGTAACCCCGGGGACCAGTGTTAGGGTGACGTTAAAGGGTAAATTTTTTCTGTCATAGATTCACTTTTTTTGTCACAGATTCACATTTTTCTGTCACAGTTAAAACGAGGGTTCGCTTTGACTAAATTTAGGTCAAGGCCAACCAAATTAATCCGTTTTCGGGTGACGTTAAATCGAGAGTTGACTGTATAAAACTCGCGTTGTTATATTAGCTTGAAATGTTTTCTACAGATCTCTACTCAAATCAAAAGCTTATCCGCCAACTCAAATTACAAAGTTACGACATTGGTTTTGCTGAGCAATATGACGCATGTGCCTTTGGTCTTTCCAGCTAATAAATGTGCAGAAAACTTTTTGGGTCAGTGCAACTGCTCTTTACAGGTAAACCCACATACTTTTTAAACAAATATTATTATAATTTGTAGGATTCAACCAGATGCCATGGGTATAAACCATCCATTAAGTTATGTGCCTGAACTATTTTCACCATTTTCCACGCAAATGTCTTTTCTACAACGTATCCAAAATGTTTTGATAGGCAAAGTGACTGAAGTAGTAATGAAATTGTTGGCTACAGCTCAAGAAACTGATTTGGCTAGAAAAGCCTATAAATCGCTAAATGTGGACTATTTTTGCAATAATAAGTCGATGGTTCAACCGAATATCGTTTTGGCAAACAAGAATGTGAAAAATCTACTAGAGGTTGCGGGTAGTATTTTTAGTTATTATTTAATTTCCTTTCTTTTATTTTTCATGCTTTAGCGGATTCGTCTAGAGCTGTATTTGCAACACTTCTCCGTTTTTGGACTTTCCGATGCCTACTGCATGCTTTATGTTAAGTCGTTTGTTGATAAGTTAACATGTTAGCAGATATTCAGGAATTTATTTTAGCATTCAGTGGCTGGAATTACTATAGAGTCAAAAGAAAAGTCAACTAAATGAGGTAAATTCATTTTATTATGGTAGACGAATGTAAGAAGACTAGTGAAACTGACCAAGTTTCGGTATTGACCGGTTGAGTAGTAAATTGCAAAACGGTTGAAAAACTGAAGAAGTGTCTTAAGATAGTAAATAGTATATCAAGATTACTGATTCAGAAATGGAATGCAGCAATCAACAACTCAAGTCTAGGCTTTTGGTTAGTAATTTGGGTCTATAGCAAAGACATCCGAAATGCCTGAACAAATGCAGAAGGCTCTTTTTCATACTTTCCAGCAATTTCCACAAATCACTTTCTTTCTCAAATATGAATCGGTTGAGGAAGAGCTAAAGCAAGTCAGGCACAATGTTTACCTTGCTAGATGGATACCTCAGATAGATCTACTAGGTATAAACATTTAAAAGCGATTTTTGTAATTTTGCACCCTTGGATAATAGCTTTTGTCACATCGAATTTTTTATCCCTGTTTTTATATATTTTTTCGTAGAGTGCGTCATTCTATATAGGATTACAAATATCATTTTCAAATTTTCATCTAAGTTTTCTGAGCTGAGTTGAGTTTTCTGGATATCCTGACACAAGAATTCGGTACTACTGCGAAGGTGAGTAGTGCCGAAAACAGACTATCAATTTATGCTGGATCCTCGTCTATTATGCATCACTTACTATCTAGGCTATATAAATTATACACCATTTTAAGCGGAAGAAAGAGAGCTATATTTCTGCAAAAAAATGAATTTAAATTTAAAAAATTAGATTTGACAGACATAAATTCATTTTTAACCAAAAAGGCATTTTAGCAGAAATATTTTGTCTTTTACCCCTCAGCATTTTAACTGCACTTAACGTTTTAAATTTATTTATCAGAAAAACCTGGTGATTTTGTATTGGATGAAAAAAGAAAAATGAAAAATGCAAGAAAAACGAAAAAGAAAAATAAAAAAGTGTCAATCTAAAGTTATATCCTAAAAAATGCTCAATCAGAAATTAAAGTATTTGATTTGATTAAGAAATTTGTTCTTGCATCTGAAAAAATCATATCCTAACACAAGAATCACGTTCAGCACAGTCGATTTGCATTTAAAAGTGCTCTAGAGTTCAAAAATAACCGTCGAATTTCAAACCTCGATCAGAACATACCTAGAATGACTCACTCTACGAGATAAAATATAAAAACAGGAGTCCAAAATTAAAGGTAACAAAAAGTAGTCCGAAGTTATAAAAAAATTTCTTTAAAAAACAGAAAACAATATATTTTCTGTTTAGCTCATGCGAAATGCTTGGGCATTCTGACTCATGGTGGATTAAGTAAGTTTTCATTTTTTATTTCATGAATAAAATCTATTTGTAGATAATTTTTAAGCGTTAATCACAGGGCTTCCAGATGGTTTGATTTGTCTGATTTTGCCAAAACAGAAACAAAACTAGTCAAATTTACAAATTTCTGCCGAAACGGTTCTAGTGCAGATACCGGTGCCAAAATATGCATTGGTCCCCCTGTTGTTTTTTCATGAAAAACAGCTTGGTACCCCCTTTTATTTTAACCAATTTCAAAAAATGAAAATTTACTTTTTACACATTTCTTTATAAAAATCACATTACAAAATTTATATTACACAGTTACAATTAAATATTATATTGTCTATACGATGTATCATAGATACGCGCTCAAGAAAGAAGTCTAGCATATTTTTTCTTCGGCCTTGCAATTGTGACGGCCTTTCTTTCGTTTTCCTTTAGGGCCACGCTGAATACCACCAAAAATCCACGATTGTACTTCCGTTTAGCAAAACATGTCTCATCAATTTCTATAATAAAATCGGTTCATGATTTGACTGAAATAATTTGGATAAAATCGTCAACAGTGACAATACGACAAATGAATACAAAGTAAAATAAAAATAAGAGTAAAGTAAAGGAAATATATTGTTTCAAGACAAAAATAAATTGAAAATTTTTTGTCGTAATAAAACAAAGGGGGGACCAAGGCATATTTTGGCACCGGTATCTGCACTAGCGCCGAAACTCTGTTTTTTGTTACTCTGTTTTTTTGAGCATTTTTTCCTGTGGCGCAATTTTTTTCAAATTCATTTGTTTTTCTGTGTTTTTTTCCAAACTAATGCTTTCATTAAAGATAACTTCGCACTCAAAGCTTGAATGCAAGGTGCAGTATGCTGAAGAATTAGTAGCAAATAATTTTAACCATTATCCAACTACAGTTGAACCTCGACATAACGAAACCTCAGGGGGCAGAAAAATGTTCGGTATTGTAACCAAAACTAAATGAAGGGTTCGTTGTAACGAGGTTTTACTACATTCGCCTAATATTGCGCAAGTAAATGCATGTCGTTCTGTCATCAATGCGGTATTTCCTCTAATTACCGCCCTTTCTAATGTGCTCTTACTCTTTAGTTTGAAAGTTTCGTTACATTGACATTTTTCTATGCAACATTTTTGAAAAATGTTAGTATATACCGTATTTCCTCTAATATAACCACCCCTAAATTCAAAAAACGTGTTTGTGGCGTTGTGTTTTTGACCCACTTTTCGATCACTTCTCCCAAGCAAGTTACCACTCCTTCTGTAGCTCATCTCACTAGCTACAAAATGGGTCATAACTTGCCTGAGAGAAGTGACGAAAAAGTGGGTCGAAAACGCAATGCTAAGAACACGATTTTGAATCAAAGGGGGGTGTATATTAGAGGAAATACGGTAGAAGGTTTCGCTATACCAGGGTATGTTTGTCTGCAAAATTTTAAAAAAATGTTTGTTATATCGAATTTTTCGTTATATCGAAGGTTCGTTTTATCGAGGTTCGACTGTAGCCCACTTCACATTTTTCGAAAACAACCACATTTTTACCCACTTTTTCGTGGTGGTGCAAATAAAGCGTTTGGAACAGATGATTTGTACTTTGGGCAAAAGATCTGATTTTTATCCCAAAATCTAATTTTTTTTGATCATTGTCTGATTTTTGAAAAAAATCTGGAAGCCTTGGTTAATCATTTTGTTACAATAATTAATTGTTTATTCATTTATAGTAGTATTTTGGAGTCAATCCACCACTCCAGACCGATGATTTTAATGCCCTTTTTGCAGGTTTATTTTTTCATAGTTTATAAATCAAAAAATTATAATATTGCATTTACAGATCACTTTAAAAACGCCAAAGTTATTGAACACAAACAATTAGGAGTTTTGGTAGACAAAGAAAGCATCCATAAAGATGTTTTTACTGATGCTTTACGCACTATTACTTATAACAAAAAGTCAGAAATAATTGAAAATTCAAAAACTTTAATTTAGTTTTAAGGTATGCCCGAAGCTGCGAAAAGTATGCCCAAATACTTGATGACCATAAAAATTAGTCAGTGCGGAGTCTCTTGTGATGCATGAGGTATTTATATAGGGGCTCAGCCGAACAAAGTGCTTAAACTTAAATTACAGATGAGCCGAGCAGCACACGAAAAGCCTATTAGTAGGTCAAAAAAAGATTTTCAAAGAGTAAAAACAACTATTAGTTGGAGCAAGATTACTACGTTGAACTGTTAGCTTTTTTAGTTATTGTTTTGTATCTATTTGCAAATAAAATTGATATTTTTAAAAGTTTTTGGATCAAATGAATAAAAATTTAACATGCAGTCCAAATTCCAACAAGCTAATCCTAAAAAGTTCGTTCCCGCCTAGGTCCAATAATTTTTACCTCGATTTCTTAAACTTTTTCACTAATAACGTTTGGCTGTACCTGAAACACCGTCAAAATCATTAAATCTCCCGTCAAATTTTTAAAGTACTCGTTCTCGGTGTATACCTTTCAAATTGTTTATTTTTTGCATTAACATGTAGCCCTGAATCTCTAGTTTTTGAAAAGCTATCAACTAGGTCGATACAATTTTGAAAAGTGGGAGAAAAATTCATTTAAAAAAATGTGTAGTTTTGAAAAACTTAATTTTTCTCCCGTTTTTCAAAATTGTATCAAGCTAGTAAATAGCTTTTAGAAACTAGAGATTCAAGGCTACATGCTGATGCAAAAAATAAAAAATTTGAAAAGTATACACTGAGAAAAAAATTTTTAAAAATTTGCGGGAGATTTAATGATTTTGATGGGTGTTTCCGATTTGAGCCATACCGTTTTGACTAAAGTTGGTATTTTTCCGGGAAAATTCAACTAAATTCAACAAAATTTGAAAAACTGGAGAAATTTGAAAACTGTTGAATTGTTACTCTTGAATTCATTAATATATTTAGAGCAAACGGTACAATGAGTGCCAAATGTTTAATAATTGTATTTTCATAAGCGCCCTGTGCCTTGCGGTGCAAGGCATTCCATTCGGTCGAAGTACAGCACACAAATGTAAAAGCTGGGCAGAAGCATACTTGCACCGGCGCCGGCGCTGGCGCGGGCGCCGGTGTGCGCCCGGAAAATTTTGAAAAGATTGGGGCGCCGGCGCCTGGCGCCGATTTCGAAATTGAGTAGTCGGGCGCCGGCGCGCGGCGCCCTTTTTCCCAATGCTTTTTCATAACTTTTTAAATTATAGAAGTAGGCTTTTTAAACTGTGTTTTGTACTGATTTTCTTGGCCTTTTCAGCTTATATGACACATACAGCTTTAGTTCTCTCAAAAAATTTCAGATTTCGCAGAGTTGAATTTTACACCGGGCGCCCGGTTCGGCGGCCGGTGCCGTTTTTGAAACACTTCGGCGCCCGCTTCTGACACGTACTTTTAAGAAGCAAGAGCATTTTGACTTATAATAGCGAATTGATTGACATGTAAAATATTTAAAATAAATAATTTGCATAGCTACTTTTCTTGTGTTTTTACTTGGCGCACGGCGCCAATTTTTCACATTTTTCGCGCCGGCGCCAACTTTTTTGTCAATGGCGCCCGGCGCCGATTTTCTTGGTTGACAAGGCGCCCGGCGCCGATTTTTTGTCCGTGCAAGTATGGGCAGAAGACATGATAAACAGTCAGCTATTTAAAAAACATCGAACAGCAAAAAAGTAATGAATAATCTGTTGCAGCGGGCAGAATTTACCGATGCTCTTGCTGAATTTAAGCTGTTCACATTTATACAGGTGGACGATTTCAAAGAATTACACAAGCCATAGAGTCATCTTACAGCATTGAAAAGCAGGAATTGATGTTAATAAGACAGATTTTGACTATGAAGTGTCTTTAATGACGCGTCAACCAACTCGACCACATGGAAACTATCCTGTATTTAAAGAAAAGAGGCTTCACAAAATAATACATGGCTTATGACACATTGCTTGCCAGTAGTAGCACATGATCTCTACGAAGAACAAAAAAATATGATAAAATATACTCACATTTGAAAATACATATTAAAGAATGCTTTATTTAGAAACGCTTTTACAAAATACAACAAGAGTATAATACAGCGTATGCAGTAGCAGCACATCGAATTTACGAAAAGCATGACTATTTGAAAGCAACTTACTCCGCCTTAAACAAATTACGAGAAATTCGATGCACTCACAGCCGAAATAAAGTTCATCAAGGCTCTTGCCAATTTTAAGAAAATGGAGGTGTTTAAAGATATTCTTAATGAGAATGTCAAAGAATTACGCGAAGCCACAGATTCATCTTACACGAAGATAGATGCTTGAAAGCCTACTGAAAAGGATGAAGAAAAAATAGCAAAGAAACATTTGATGTTAATAAGACAGATTTTTAAACATGAAATTGCTGAAATGTCTCATCTTCTTCATCAACCAGATTCAGAATATATTAGGTTGTAACATAAGTTCCCAGCGTTTTTATTTGACGGTATCTCCTGACACGATGATTGCTGCCTTGTGCCATGTTATTACCAAAATGAAGCCTGTATTTGCTCTTTCATACGCGCTATAATTACCTTGTGTGCTTTAATTTTTAATCAGTTATAGGCAATTGAAATGGATTGTCAAGTTGACAAAAAATCACATTTTCGACACCTTCTTCTTTTTGCTTTCAATCGAGGCCAAAAAGCTGCACAGCTGCTCGGACATTTTGCGCTGTGTACGGAGAGGCTGCTATTGGCGAAAGCACTGCCCGTGAATGGTTTTGCCAAATTCAAAAGGGCATCTTTGACCTTGAAGACGCTTCCCGCTCCGACCGTCCAGTCGAGTTTGATGAGGACCGTCTGGAGTCTCTTTTGAAGAGGATGGCGATTGTTTTAGGCCTTCTTCATTGGGAGATGCTGGGGAAAGGAGAAACAGTCAACAGGCACGTCTATAATCACAATTGGAACGCTTAAATAAAGCAATCCAAGAAAAGAGACCTGATCGCCAAGGACAAGTATCCTGTCTCACGACAACGCAGACCACACGTGGCTAACTTGTCAAAAAGCTCTTCTTGAGCTCGGATGGGAAGTGTTACTGCCATACTCTCCCGATCTGGCCCCTAGTGACTACTATCTTTTCTCTGCCTTTCCAATGATTTGCGCAGAGTTACGTTTGAAAATAATGAGGAACTCGAAGATTGGCTTCAAGATTGGTTCGACTCTCGACCTGGTGACTTTTGGCGGAAGGGAATCGACAAATTGCCGGAAAAATGGAAGGAAGTGGTAAATAACGATGGAGACTACATTACTGAATGATATGCAACTGTTGATGTGATGTTTCTTTTATGAAACACCAATAAAATTTTAATAAATTTTAATTTCAATTAATATAATACAGTCAAACCTCTCTACTATGGCACCCCAAAAGTTCGTTCCCGCCTTGGTCCGACACTTTTTTTAACCGAATTTTCAAAGTCTTTTATCCATCTGTTTTGACAGTCTGGTCCCAATATCGTAAGGACTCCGATTTTGCCGATCGTTTTTCAGAATTATAAAAGAAATTCTTCTAAAAAAGCAAAAACTCAGTTTAAAAACAGAAATTTTGAATTTTCCTGTTTTTAAACTGAGTTTTTGCTTTTTTAGAAGAATTTTTTTTATAATTCTGAAAAAACGATCGCAAAATCGGGATCCTTACGATATTTGGACCAGACTGTCAAAACAGAATGGATAAAAACTTTGAAAATTCGGTTAAAAAAAGTGTCGGACCCAAGCGGGAACGAATTTGGGGGTGCCATAGTAGAGAGGTTTGACTGTATTCAAAGATGACGAGGCTTCAGTAGAAAATGCAAAAATTATTTGCAAAGTATTTACTACAAAAATGCCTATAACCTTGAGTTTTTAGGATATGATTTCTGTCAGTATTGTCATCTATCAATAATTATCGTGTTGGGAATATTTTTTACAGTTCTTGACATTTTACGCTACAAAAGAAGTTATAAGGCCATAGCTTTGTCACAAAGCAGCTGAAATGTATATGCAAAAATACAAAATCATTGAAGTTTTTAACCAAAATTATAACACACCTTCTCACCATGCTTGCACGCGCGGCACCACTCGCGGCATAAGATCATCAGGAACATTCATGGTTTTTTAAAACTAACCAGAATTCAATCTGCGAAAAAAAAAGTTAATTCCTTATTCAGCTCTGCCTCGGGGTCATATCTGTCAGAAGCAGATTTGACGACCTTTTATAATTTAAAAAAAATGACCCTACGTGACAATAAGGGGGGGGGTTGCCTAAGTCCTCCTCTTGTTTTAAGACTTTTAGGCTTGAATTTAGGCAAGGGTAGGCCAGCGTGTGCTAGGACGGACTTAGACAAGAGTCTAAGTTAGGTTCAAGTCCGTCCTAACATATGCTGGCCTACCTTGCCTGAGCCTAAAAAATCACAATAAAAAAACGACAGGGTGACGAAGGCAAATCGGGATGGGAGTATTATAATAAGGATATTTTTCATTTCACGAATTCACAAAGATTATTTTTATTGCAATAATTTTTTATTTTATAGAAAATGTAGCTGACAGCTATCCAAAAAAAACAATAAGAGAACACACAAACAAGATATCAACAAATCAAATTATACGATTATTTACAAACGAAAGTATTGACACAAGGTTGTCTTGCCAAACTGATCACTGGTTGTTGAATAGGCACATGGCGCATTGGCTGACCATAATACCGTTACGCATTTGATATGGTGGTGGAGGAAATGCCAGATGCATTAATCCAAGAGTAGGGCTATAGCAGAAGCTGAAGGTGGAGTGTTGCGCACACTTGCTAAAACCTCAGGCAATGTCCAGCTAAACCTGTTTTCATACTGGAATCTTCTGTCCACATTGCTTTCTCTCCAGATTTGCAACTCATTTTTGTCACTTTTGCATCATTATTCTCGGATTTTGGAGGTGGTTTGGATTGTTGATCTTGCTGTTGGTCAAAAATAGCTGAAAATATTTCGATGCGGAGTTTTTCATTAAAAATTTCATAATAAAGAATTTACCTGAAGGCGCTCTCGACACTTGTGACAAGATCGGTAGATTCAGCATCCTCTTCGAGAGCTGCACTGGTTGAAGAGGTTGTGGGAGAGAGTCAGTCAGTGGACAGGCGACTAGTTCAGATCAGTAGCTAGAGACAGGTTAGCCAGGTTGTTAGCCATACTTCTGCGCACTCCACCACCTAGGCTTTTAATGTCTTTATTTTTTTAGAGAGCATGCCTAATTGAATTATAAAATTATTAGAAGGCCGCTCTGAGTTACGAGAAGCAGACTTACCGGCTGAATAAATGTACAAGGAATTGGCATAAAGGTTGCCGGTTGGGGTGGTTGTAATCTGCGGATACCCACTGATCCACTTGGCAATTCAGCTTCAGAGTCGTTCTGTTACAACCAATTGTTCGCTGTTGGTTTTGGAACACTTAATTTGTTATTTATATTCTTGAACTTGATGACTATTGACAAAAACGGACTGTTCTTTGGAAGGAAGCAAAGCTGAGTATGTTTAGTAAAGACGCTTCACAATTTTCACATCTGATGTTGTCGGAAGGAATTTGGTGAAGCCTTTTTCTGCAGTGTCATTTGGCATGACGATTCCTTGCAAAAGTTTAGCAATACTTCGTAATCAGGCTGAAAATAATTGAGGGTTGGTCAGTTTTCGGACATGCATTTCAGCTCTCATAGACCTCAGTGTTAGTGAAGAGTCGGGCTCTATTTTCTCTTGGTACTTTTTCATTTTTTCACAAAAAAAAAACAAGGACCAAGTCGAAAATAGGATCCGACTGACAAAAGAGGGACCATGACTGTGACCTGGCAAAATTCAGATAAAAAAAAATTTATGCGCTTATTCTTGTAGAGCATACCAAATCCCTTTGTGCATTTTGCTCCTGCCTCTTAAATAGGCTTGTCGAGTTTCGAACTTTTAATTCGAAATTCGAACTCGAAATTTTTTTACGGCCGATTTTCGGCATCGGATTGCAATCTGATTTTACAATCTATACTCAGAATTAAAAGTTGTGATATAGATTGTAAAATCAGATTTGCAATCCGATGCCGAAAATTGGCCGTAAAAAAATTTGAGTTTCGAATTTTGAATTAAAAGTTCGAAACTCGACAACCCCTACTCTTAAAGTCAACGAAAATTTTTATAAATGACCATGGTCCTATGGGTCAGTCATATAAAAAACCTGATGACATAGAGATATGCATACTATACATTGGTATCGACGTGTTTTTAGACCTTGATTAACCCTTTGTACCCCTTTTTGGACCTTCAGAGCTGGGGAGCTAGATTAATCAGGAACCTGGGCACGCTCTACAAGAATTACGCCGAAAAAAATTTTTCACAAGTTTTCCCAGGTCCAGTCGATACGGTCCCTTCCTTGTAAGCTAAACTCTTATCCAAACTCACATCATCAGCAAAAGGCAAATCTCGGCAATACTGATAAATGGAGCCATGGAAGGGCACGTCTCAGCCCAATTAGTCTGCTCTTTGAATTCCTAATCCTAATAGTGTCTGTTGTCGAGTGATAGCTGTCCTTTTGATATGTTTTTTCGGGGCAACACTCCCATTGATAAGCTCAATCAAGACAGTAACCCAGGCTTTCTAGGTCGTCTCGTCTGCTAAGTCGATGCTTTTTGTGGCTGTTCACACTCGCTACTTGGCTGTGCCCACAAAAGA